>JBBPBX010059832.1:0-16651 GCA_038048925.1 Garcialebias charrua
CCTTTTTGAATAGGGGAACCACCACCCCAGTCTGCCAATCCAAGGGAACTGCCCCCGATGTCCACGCGATATTGCAGAGTCGCGTAAGCCAACACAACCCCACAACATCCAGAGCCCTAAGGAACTCAGGACGAATCTCATCCACCCCCGGAGCCCTGCCACCGCGGAGCTTTTTAACCACCTCGGCGACCTCAGCACCAGAGATTGGAGAGCCCGACCCAAAGTCCCCAGGCTCCGCTTCCTCAGTGGAAGACGTGCCAGTAGGATTGAGGAGGTCTTCGAAGTATTCCGCCCACCGACTCACAACATCCCGAGTTGAGGTCAACAGCACGCCATCCCCACCATAAATGGTGTTGGTCGCGTACCGCTTTCCCCCCCTGAGACGCCGGATGGTGGACCAGAATCGCCTCGAAGCCGTACGGAAGTCATTCTCCATGGCCTCTCCGAACTCCTCCCACGCCCGAGTTTTTGCCTCAGCAACCACCCGAGCCGCATGCCGCTTGGACTGTCGGTACCTATCTGCTGCTTCCGGGGTCCCACAGGCCAAAAAGGCCCAATAGGACTCCTTCTTCAGCTTGACAGCATCCCTCACCGCTGGCGTCCACCACCGGGTTCGAGGATTGCCACCACGACAGGCACCAACAACCTTGCGGCCACAACTCTGATAAGCTGCCTCGACAATAGAGGCGCGGAACATGGCCCACTCGGACTCAATGTCCCCCGCCTCCCTCGGAACGTGTTCAAAGCTCTCCCGGAGGTGGGAGTTAAAGCTCCGTCTTACGGGAGACTCTGCCAGACGTTCCCAGTAAGTAAGCATCACACACAAAAATACACCAATCTTTATCCTTCTCATCAGTGCAAGGAAACTTACAAGAAGTTGTCGGTATTCTGCTCTGAAAATCGTCATTACTTGCACTAATATTGTTTTTACCACTGAAAACATCAGCCTGTCGCATGGCGCCAACCGCACCTGATCGTAACATCCATGGAAGGGTGGCGTGAAGGGACAAATTACCTACCACTCATATTTTGCTTCCACTCAGAGAGGAAAACAAGCCCAGAAAAGCGACTTAATGTTCATAACAAGCCCGCAAAAAACACAACCCACGACTCACAAAATGTATAAGCGACTTTAGAAAAAACAAGCCCAAAGTCACTTGTAGTAAACGGACTTGGCAACTATGGTCTGAAGAATTTAGCGCATTTTTTTAACCTTTGTTTACTGTAAACAGGAAGCCTCATTATGCACGTGTATCTTGGAGGATGGGTCAATGACAGTATCTCATTGGTCATTAATGTTAGACTTCTGGTCACATGATGACAGAGTGGGTGGAGTTATGTAGTGAATTTTGAAACCATAGCATCGTAGCACATCTGATTACCTGCAGACATCTTCCCTGTGTTGCAAACACCTGCCCCCATGAGGCTGGGAGACACGAGCACCCTCCTTGTCAAAAGTAAATCATAGACAGTGGCAGGAAGCTGCCGAGAGATGACAGGAAGTCTTTCAAAATAAAATAAAAATATATAACTTTTGAAAAATATGAAAAAAACACATAAATAAGATGCTTGTGCATATAAACTGGGGGGTACAAAGTAGACAGAAGCAGCGGCTTGTACACGGACAGTTATGGTAAATAACATTTCTGTTTTGTTCTTCAGGCTGCTCTGTCCATGCTGATGCTGATGGAGCCCGTCTTCTCCACGTCTCATCATCTGTCCAGCTACCACTACTCAGGTAGTCTCTTGTTTCACGCTCATGATTAAACACTGTTGGTAAGAACAAAGCAGCTGCAGCAGTGAGTGCTGCCAGTGTCTTGTGCGACTGTGGAGGATTGTCAGTGTGTGTGTGTGTGTGTGTGTGTGTGTGGGGGGGGGGGGGGGGGGTACAGCATGTGGCTAATCCCCAGCAGAAGACAGGAGCACCATTGTTCCAGCAGTGATTTGAAGAGTGAAGCTTTAAATGGGGGATGGAGCTGAACGTGTCGTGTGCTCAAAGTACTGAAGCATCCTCTTCACCATTCTGTGCACAACGTTTATCTTACAGCTTTGAAATGGAACGTGCACGTGACATTATGTATTTTAGCTGCAAGTATTCTCTTCACATCTGGAAGTAAATGCTCTTTTTTACTTATGTCTCATATAGAAACATGCAGATTCACTGGCGACCGTCCGTCGTTCTCGGTTCATAAATGAGTGAAAGTCTGACTCGTAGTTTTCGTTACCGTGGTGATTAGTGTCGGACACGGGTGGGTTGTTACCATGGCAACCACAACAGCCCCACGTCCTGGTTCTCTTTAAACGTCTTTAACTGAACAGGAGTCCCTCGTTTGTCGCGGGGGTCCATTCCCTGAAGCCCCGCGACAAGTGAAAAACCACAAAGTAGGATTAGTAGTACAAGTATTGAGTAGTAGTTTATTTTACTATTTAAATATAATAAAGGAGTTTTAACCCTGTGAATAGTAGTACAAGTATTGAGTAGTAGTTTATTTTACTATTTAAATATAATAAAGGAGTTTTTACCCTCTCCAATCTCTTACAATATTTTAAACAATGTTTCTAAACTAAATTACTAAAAGAGACAAAACTTCATGATTTCAGCTCCCTACCTCCTCCCTGCTGCATGATTTTCGATGCCCAACCCTAGAGATCTCAGCCACGCCCACTTCTCTGCAGCAGAATTCATTCATTCATTCAACCTTTATTTAAACAGATAAGTCACATTGAGCCTCGAAGACTCATTTACAAGTGACATCTGTTGGACAGACAATAAAAGTGGTGAAAAATGACACATAGGGTTTGGAGACAAAAAAATTCCCAACACATTTTTGACCTCTGCTTGAAGGTCAAAAATGTGGTAATGAAAAATCTTGCACACAAGCACATAATGACGCCGACATTACGCAGAGGGGGAGGGGACTCAAAGGCGGTGAGCAGCCAGCCCGTAGAGGCACTGCAGAGTTCAGATAGAATCACTCAGTTCATATCCAGTAGTTCCCTCTGGAGATCTGTGCACACTCATTTGGGTGGGGGCTGCCGAGGACGGTCGGCCAGAGACGAATCCAGAGTCCTGAAATGATGACAGATGTTTATTCAGCTGGGCTCCTCTGAAAAGTCTGTGGAATTCCTCAGTAGCAGGTTTGGGAGGGTGAGAGCATCTGGTTTACAAAACTTTGCAGACGTGTTGAGATAAGACGGCCTGTCAAGGCCAGTCGGGGAGCCGAATGTCAGATAAACACGATAGTTTTGGGGACAGGCAGAACTTTAATGACATCTACATTCAGTCTGCGTCTGTCCACTCGCTTCTGAAATGTCCAAATTAAAATGACCAAACAAATGGAACGTGCCTGAAAAAATCCCCGAGATCTGATCCATTCAGTCAAAAGTCTGGATTCTCGAGACATGAACCAAGTCATCATGTAAGACAGGCAGCCTGACCAGGTCCAGATTTGCTGTTGACGTCTTCCTTGTGTGTTGATAGACCAGGAACCAGCCAAATCCAAAAAGCAGGAACCAGTTATCATAAATCCAATTAAATATGTGTCCTTAAGATCCACAGATGACAGCAGAGATAGACACATCATCAAGTCTTCAAGTCGATGAGATATCCAGATGTGTGCATGCCAACAGGACAAATCATCTCACCTACAGCCTGTCTTCTTGTTGAAGAAATGTTATCAGTTGTGTTGAGGGACCAACTGACCAAATTGAAGTCCATAGTTATGATTCTGAAGATTTTGTAAAAGAGAGGCTCTCAGACAGTTTCACAGACAAGACAAAGCAAAAGCAAAGAGACCGAGAGGAGACGTCCGCCCTTGAGAAGAGCAAGTGTTGAATGAAGAATGGAGATCATAAAGGAGGAGGGAGGAGGAGCTGCAGGAGGACATTTCTCCTGCAGTGTGGGCTGCACGCAGGTGCTAAATAATTTATTTTCATCCATCAATCAGCCAATTATTTGTCATGTCCAAATATTATTTTGAAAAACCTCAATAGAACGAGTCTGTGAAAAACGATCCTGGAGTGTGAGTGTCTGCTGTGCACACGTCACAAAGTTGATTTTCATGTCTGTGTTTGAGTTTTGGAGCGCAGCGTCAGGGATGTTGTTTCAAGTTGAGTTGTCTCCACAGGGTCCGACAGCTGGACGGCAGCTGAGAGGCGGCTGTTCAACAAGGGCATCGCCTCCTACAAGAAAGACTTCTTCATGGTGCAGAAGGAGGTACGGTGCACGTTCACCAACACAACATGTGTTATTATCGTGGAGGCAACAGTTCTTCCACACCGAGCTGAAAAACGCAGCGAGACTCTCTCCCACGCTGTGGGTGTAGGAGAGTGCACGTGGGTGTAGGAGAGTGCACGTGGTTTCTGTTTTCACTTGGATCAGCTGCACTGCCGTTGTCAGGCCGCCACCTTTTTTATTTAATTTATTTATTTGCTTTCCCACACGGTGCAGATTTAAATTGTGGTTAAACTTTGCTCTGATGCACTGCGCCACATGCTCCAACGATCAGGCGTCCTTTAAATCCATAAAAACTGTCAGAATACACCATTTATCTACGATGATTTGATCTTACATCTTTCTAAAACCATTTCTTTATCAGGAAATGATCGATTGGGGAATAATGTCACTCAAACTCAGGATTGAGTTTAAAAATAAATAATTAGATTGCATTAGAAAACAACACGTTTTGTTTAATACAGTGATCAGTTACAGAAATGCTCCCGTTTGGGAGTTGGAGTCGGTGAATTATGATCATAGCACCATATTTTCTTAATTCACTCAGATTCTGTCGAGTCTCGTCCTTGCAGCTTCCAGTCACCGTTTCTTTCAGAAGGACAGAGAACAATTTTACCTTTTTGCTTTCAATGTGGCATCTCTGATTCTGTTTTCTCTAACAATTATAACTTGTAACTGATGGCAACAAAACATCACTCTAATGCCGGGTTCCCACCGAACGCGTTTCGAGCAGCCGAAGCAGCCGGTTTACATTCGAAGTCTATGTGGCCGCGCATCTTAGAGCGGCAAAGCGTGACGCAGCGCGTCTTGAGCAGTTCAAGCAGCGCGGCAGTCGTTTTCCGCGCACCCGGCGCGTCCAAGCAGCCACTGCCGGAGTTCAACTAAATGAACTTTGACCTACTTCGGCTGCTCGCCGCTCAGCAGCAAACAATTGGGAGAGCCTCTGCTATGTGATGACGCAACAACGACAGGACTTTTTTGGGACTTTTTAAACTTAGCCCATCGAGCCTCCATGAAGAAACCAGCCTCTGGTAAGAAACTTGGCGTTTTTACAGTTGCTGCTGTCCGCTCGAGCGTACGATCACCCCAAACATAAAAAAAGTTTTAATCTCAACAAAGACTTTCGGAGCTGCAGTTCGGCTCGTAGAAAACCCACTCAAGTAGTAACGAGGCTCACGAACAGCTGATTTTATCTGCCCGGTGTACAAGAAACAAAACAAACACGACCGGAAAAGGACCAAGACGCTCCTCCCACTGCGCGTCTGCAGGTGTGAACAGATTCTGGTGACAAGCAGCCAACACCGCGCGTTGGGAGTGTTTTTGATGCTCGAAACGCGTTTGGTGGGAACCCGGCATAATACAAAATATGGCGTAGACATTTCGAAGTGAATGATGTGTATTTACCATATTTTCCATTGTACATGCCGCACCGTCCTATAAGTCGCATCAGTCCAAATCAGAGTCAGAGAGTCAGAGTCAGAGAGAATTTATTGTCATTTGCACCGCATGTAGTACATGTGTTGAAAACGAGATTATGTACACAGGGTCCCAGTTACATCCAACAACAAATGCAAGAGAAAAACAATAATAACATCTAGGATTAACTAAGAGAGACATCAGCTAGTAATACACTAAGCCCTAATGTAGTAGAAAAACATCATTATAAAAATATATACAAATATATACAAAATAAAATAAAAAATATATACAAAATAAAATATATACAAATATGTCTAATAAAGTGAAAAAATCCATAAATATGTTACTTCGCTGTATACATCGCATCTATTACGCATCGCCGCTGACAACCGGGAAATGTGCACCGGTGTTGTGCCAAAAATTGATTGGCTGCCATGTGGCGGCCACTGGGGCGTGCACAGGAGAACTTTAACAAGAATTTAACAAGATTAACACTTAAAAACTATTATTTGTTTTAAAAAAAAAAGGGGGGGGGCAGATATAATAAGATATTTTCTTCTTTCTGCTACCTTTCATTTTTTTATATTTTGTACGTTATTGTTTATGGGATTGTTTTGTATTGTGTGTGTGCTTTTTTTTTAATGAACACATTTTATAAATAAATAAATAAAAATAAATAAATGTGTTTGCTCGAAATTATATTAAAGGTGAGTCTCAGTTGAACTTTTACTTAATAAATGCACTTCAATGGTCAAATCAGCTTCATTTCGCCGGGGCGGCGCAGCGAGATGAAGCTGATTTGACAGTTGCTCCAGGCAAGATGGATGAAGGTGGCAGCTATGGCATGCTGATTGTGTCATTAATAGCTGGTGAAGATTCTCAGTCATCCAGGACATGGTAAATTAAAAAAAAGTTCAAGACAAAAATAATAAAATATAAAATACACTGTCTGGCCAAAAAAAAAAAAAAGTCTCCACCTGGATTTAACTAAGCAGATGGGTACGACCTTGTTTTATGATATTTCAGATCAACCCAAATGGTTAATGTTTTATCATATAGGGCTGTGCGATATGACGATATATATCGTGGGGACGATAGAAACGTGTCTATCGTGCTACTTTCCTTCTATCGTCTCTATCGTGATAAATAAGAATAAAAAAATAACTGTCGCAAATAAGCTTCATATTGTGGTTTTGCGAGAGGACGGCGCTGCTTTATGTTTGACGCACGAGCAGGTTTGCGACACATGCTTCTACTAAAGTAGAAAAGGAGTTTCTACTTTGGTCCAAATTTCCTTGTTCTTTTTGTTCACATTCTTATAATTNCTTTTTTTTTTTTTTTTTTTTTTTTTCCATTTATAGATGGCCTCCCTTCACACCTTATAGCCATCCTCTCACTCCAATATGTATTTTTTTATTTTTTTATTTTTTTATTTTTTTTAATAGAGAGAAAGAAAGAAAAGAGAAAGTGAGACAACAAAACAACAATTATCCACAAAAAGAGCACAAGGCAAACACACCAAACCTCCGTCCACAATCCTGCAAAGCACATGACAGAACACAGCAACAAAACATACAAGCATAAAGACTGATAATATTCATGACCTTGCATTAGATTTCTATATATAAACATACCCATACCTACAAGTATATATACAGTATACATACATATATATTTATATTCATTTATATACCCATCTACATATATCTACATATACATCCCTACATCCATTTGTGTGTGGTTGTGAGCATGCATAAGTGAATAAGGTTCCTCCAATAGAACATTTAGTAGCGAATGTGAAGCATCAGAGATCTGTCCCTCCAAAGCCCGAGACAGACGAAAGGGCGATCAGAGCCCAAGACCCCAGGAAGGACCCCGAGCCCAGAGTCCCCAGGACCACCCGAACAGGACGAGCCACTCGTCAACTCCCCAGATCCGACCAAGGGGAAGAACCGGACGAACCCCACCAGGGACCACACACAATGATCCCCCGGGGTCAACAGCGACAATGACGGCGCGGCTTTATGTTTGACGCACGCGCGGGTTTGCGACACATGCTTTACGTTGTTAAACTCGAGAGCAACAGAGACGCAGGCGCATGAAGCCGGTGTCTCAACCATAGATCTCAACAAGGAGAAAACAGCTGCACAGGCAGCCCAAGAAGAATAACTTTTACCAAAAAGAGGGGGAAGCTCACCTTGTTAGCTTCCATTATTTCGCTCCGCTGAAACTCGGAGACAAAATGGGTCCAGAGGACACGAACCCAGAGTCCAACCGAGTCCGAACTCGGGTCCAGTTAACCAATACAAAACAGACCAGAGACACAACAGAACCGCAATCAAACGCAACGTTTTCTCTTTTCTGTTTCTTGCTTTGTTTACTCAAACTTCAGAGCGGATTTCTTCTTCGTGAGTTTCATTAGCAGCTGTTGTTTTACCGCCACCTGCAGGAAAAATTTGGACCAAAGTAGAAAAGGAGTTGTTTGTTTGTTTGTTTGTTAGTTTATTCATTTTATAAAATGAAATACAACAATTAACGTATTCATAATAGAAAAAAAATAATAAAATGAAAGGTAGCAGATGAAGAATAAATCTTATTAAATCTGCTCCTTATTCATCTAATAACAGTTCAAACAATATTTTCTATAATAACAAAATAAGTAAATAACTCAGTCAATTTTCAATTCACATATATCACACATTAAATTAGATTCATTTATATTTTTTTAGCAATTCATTTTTTACCAGTTTCTTAAATACAAGGAATGATTTGTCATTTGGCATTAAGTCATTCCATAATCGTACTCCTTGAATTAAGGTAGATCTTAGGTAGATCTAGTTTCTACTTTGGTCCAAATTTCCTTGTTCTTTTTGTTCACATTCTTATAAATGTAACTATCTGTAGTAAAATAATAAAATAAAAAAACTTTGGTCCAAATTTTTGCTGTACACACACACACACACACACACACACACACACACACACACACACACACACATCGTGTTGTATATATCGTGATATATATCGTTATCGTGATATAAAAAAGTCCATATCGTGATATATGATTTTTTCCATATCGCCCAGCCCTATATAGTTTAAATAGTTCGTGAAAGGTAGGCACACACACACTTGTTTGGAAGAAAACAAACACAGATTCCCTTAACAATAATGATGTCATTTATTAAAGAAAACTGTGACAGAAAAAGAAAAAGTAAAAACATACAAGTAAAACATACAGTTTTCCTGCTAGAAATAATGTGTCATTTAAATCTGCCACAGCACCAACAGCACACACAAACTTAGGCATTGACAAATTACAGTATTTTCCTCACCTTTGACACTTGAACAGGGGAGCCGCACTGTTCGGCGAGAGATAGTCATCAATGCTCACCGGGCGTTGATCAGACCCACGGTAGACTCCAACGTTTCTGTCTGAGGGGCCTCATCTTATACTTTGAGGTGTGTGTGTGCATGTGATGGGTGTGTGTGTGTCTTTGTAAAGAAGTCTGACTTCACTCTCATCTGAACAAAACATGTTTTCATTTTCATAGTAGCTTTAGGAGGATTTCTCCACAAGGTCACTCTGCTCCTTTCTGAGCTAGCCCTTTTTGCACGCCAACTTCACTCCCTTTTATTAGAAGAACTGCCAGGCTTGAAGTAGGATGGGTGATATGCATTCATTCATCAAAGACCTTATGGCTTTTCCAAGAAGGACGGGCCCATCCCTCCAAGAACATCTGGGCCTTTGAAGTAAGACTGCACAAACCCCCCACTTCAAGAAACAGTTTAATGAAACATCTTGACACTAAACTAAAATGTTTTCTCTCACAAGTGTTGCATTAAGCATTAACTCTTAACATAAAAATAATAAACATTTAGTCAGAAAAACATTAATAAACTCTTAATTCAGACCTCCTATTGGATAATTACTGCATGGGTGATGACCTTCCATCTGCAACAAGTTGTTAAACCCCAACTGGTGCAACGAGTTGTTTAACCCCAACTGGTGCAACGAGTTGTTTAACCCCAACTGGTGCAACGAATTGTTTAACCCCAACTGGTGCAACGAGTTGTTTAACCCCAACTGGTGCAACGAGTTGTTTAACCCCAACTGGTGCAACGAATTGTTTAACCCCAACTGGTGCAACGAGTTGTTTAACCCCAACTGGTGCAACGAGTTGTTTAACCCCAACTGGTGCAACGAGTTGTTTAACCCCAACTGGTGCAACGAGTTGTTTAACCCCAACTGGTGCAACGAGTTGTTTAACCCCAACTGGTGCAACGAGTTGTTTAACCCCAACTGGTGCAACGAGTTGTTTAACCCCAACTGGTGCAACGAGTTGTTTAACCCCAACTGGTGCAACGAGTTGTTTAACCCCAACTGGTGCAACGAGTTGTTTAACCCCAACTGGTGCAACGAGTTGTTTAACCCCAACTGGTGCAACGAGTTGTTTAACCCCAACTGGTGCAACGAGTTGTTTAACCCCAACTGGTGCAACGAGTTGTTTAACCCCAACTGGTGCAACGAGTTGTTTAACCCCAACTGGTGCAACGAGTTGTTTAACCCCAACTGGTGCAACGAATTGTTTAACCCCAACTGGTGCAACGAGTTGTTTAACCCCAACTGGTGCAACGAGTTGTTTAACCCCAACTGGTGCAACGAGTTGTTTAACCCCAACTGGTGCAACGAGTTGTTTAACCCCAACTGGTGCAACGAGTTGTTTAACCCCAACTGGTGCAACGAGTTGTTTAACCCCAACTGGTGCAACGAGTTGTTTAACCCCAACTGGTGCAACGAGTTGTTTAACCCCGACTGGTGCAACGAGTTGTTTAACCCCGACTGGTGCAACGAGTTGTTTAACCCCAACTGGTGCAACGAGTTGTTTAACCCCAACTGGTGCAACGAGTTGTTTAACCCCGACTGGTGCAACGAGTTGTTTAACCCCGACTGGTGCAACGAGTTGTTTAACCCCAACTGGTGCAACGAGTTGTTTAACCCCAACTGGTGCAACGAGTTGTTTAACCCCAACTGGTGCAACGAGTTGTTTAACCCCAACTGGTGCAACGAGTTGTTTAACCCCAACTGGTGCAACGAGTTGTTTAACCCCAACTGGTGCAACGAGTTGTTTAACCCCAACTGGTGCAACGAGTTGTTTAACCCCAACTGGTGCAACGAGTTGTTTAACCCCAACTGGTGCAACGAATTGTTTAACCCCAACTGGTGCAACGAGTTGTTTAACCCCAACTGGTGCAACGAGTTGTTTAACCCCAACTGGTGCAACGAGTTGTTTAACCCCAACTGGTGCAACGAGTTGTTTAACCCCAACTGGTGCAACGAGTTGTTTAACCCCAACTGGTGCAACGAGTTGTTTAACCCCAACTGGTGCAACGAATTGTTTAACCCCAACTGGTGCAACGAGTTGTTTAACCCCAACTGGTGCAACGAGTTGTTTAACCCCAACTGGTGCAACGAGTTGTTTAACCCCAACTGGTGCAACGAGTTGTTTAACCCCAACTGGTGCAACGAGTTGTTTAACCCCAACTGGTGCAACGAGTTGTTTAACCCCAACTGGTGCAACGAGTTGTTTAACCCCAACTGGTGCAACGAGTTGTTTAACCCCAACTGGTGCAACGAGTTGTTTAACCCCAACTGGTGCAACGAGTTGTTTAACCCCAACTGGTGCAACGAATTGTTTAACCCCAACTGGTGCAACGAGTTGTTTAACCCCAACTGGTGCAACGAGTTGTTTAACCCCAACTGGTGCAACGAGTTGTTTAACCCCGACTGGTGCAACGAGTTGTTTAACCCCAACTGGTGCAACGAGTTGTTTAACCCCAACTGGTGCAACGAGTTGTTTAACCCCAACTGGTGCAACGAATTGTTTAACCCCAACTGGTGCAACGAGTTGTTTAACCCCAACTGGTGCAACGAGTTGTTTAACCCCAACTGGTGCAACGAGTTGTTTAACCCCAACTGGTGCAACGAGTTGCTTCTCATTTCTTCAACAACCATGATGAAAGACACATGGCGTGGTCGAAGAAAATATGTCAGTTTGTTTGAGAAGGGTCAGATCATTGACATCAAGCAGAAAAAAACATCTAAGGAGATACAGAAACTACTAAAACTGTTAAGAACTGTCCAACACATTATTAAAAACTGGAAGGATAGTGGGGACCCATCGTCTTCCAGGAAGAAATGTGTCTGAATAAAATTCTGAATGATGGTGATCAGTGATCACTTAAACGTTTGTTGAAATCAAATGGAAGAAAAAACAACAGCAGCACTCAGGACTATGTTTAATAGTGAAAGTAAGAACATTTACACATGCACAATGTGAAGGAACTCAAGGGACTGGGACTGAGCACCATCAGTTGACACGTTTACCTATTACATGACACAATGCCATGCCCTACTGTTCTGCTCCCATCTAGTGGTTGAAAAATAGTAGTGCCAATGTTTTTCAGTCAGAATGAATGAAAACAGTCATATCTCAGCCAGATATTGGTTTATAAATATGGGAAAATCCATAAATCACTTTGGTGTATAAGTCACAGGGCAAGTAAATCATGCAAAAAACAGTGACTCATAGGGCGAAAAATATAATATTACCGGTAGTTATTTTTACAAATACTGTATTTTTTTATGTATTCTGACAGCTTTGGTTTCTATCTTTCAAACACTGAATGAAATCCTCTAAGAAGTAACGACCAGCACTCGTCAGGGATTGCACAGATGTTTGGACTGGATGATTTCTGATGCGTTTATTTACGTGGTCTTTGCAACATATACAGTCAGTAAATCATAAAAATAGTTTCTTTCTGTTCAAATCACTACGTAAGTCAAGGTCAAGTTCAAGGTTTTTTATTGTCATTTCATCACATGTGGTACATGAGGTGGAACAAAACTGTATACTCAGGATCCCAGTTACATCCAACAATAGCAGAAATATAAAGTGTAAAACTAAACAGTAAAAAAGGATCTAAGATGTAAACCAAGATATTCTCTAAACGAACGCCCAACGGTTCGCTAAAACATCTGAGATGTGTGCCAGTCACTGATGGTGCTAATGATAAAAAACAACAGAATGAAAAAAACAGCAAATGTAATAAATTAGATACAGGAGCCCCTCGTGTATCGTGGATGTTAAGGGAACCCCCCCTGCAATAAGTCAAAAACCTCAAAGTAGGGAAAGTAGTACAAGTAGTAGTAGTTTATTTTAGTATTTATATCCAAATGCAGTGTTTCTAACAATGTCTCTAAACGCTCTAAAAGAGCACAGCGTGTCATGATCTTATTATTTTCAATAATCACGACCAGAACCGAGCCTTTCGTCACCCTCGGTGAACGGCCAGGCCACCGGGAAATATCCCGATGCTCCGAATGGACAGTTTGCCCAAACCTGCTGCAGCAGGTGCCAAATCATTAACAATAATTTATTTTAAATAATTTTGGACCTGTGATTGTGCTTTTATTTCTATTTATTTTTTGATGCGCTGTGCTTGTCTGATGCCTCTTGCCTGAAGACGTCTGCTCTGACCACCGGTTCCAGTTAAAACCCTCGGAGAAGTTTAGCTTTCCTGCCTCTGGAGATGAGCCACATCTGGACTGTCGGCTTTCTCTCTCAAATCACGTGATCCATCCGTCCAAACCTCCGTTCTGACGTCATCACAGCTTCAGGTTCTCCACATGTGATCTAGTTGTACAGTGACCGCTGATCCTCCTCCTGACCAAACTTTAAATTAATATTTTTGTTCTAAAAAAGCTAAGTCTGGTCCTCTGGACATTCAAAAATATATATTTTTATATATAAATATATATAATATATATATTATATAAAATAATAATATTTTTGTTCTTAACACAAATATGATTGTGTGTGTGTGTGTGTGTGTGTGTGTACATTTGATTGTTCATGATGACTGGTGTTTTTGCACGTGTTAAAAGTCGACTGCTGAGATTCAACTTGAAACGCAGCAGTGAACGTGGGACAGATGTTTGTCAGGCTGTAGACTGAGGAAGTCCTCTGGATGGGGGATGAAACATGTCTCACCTAAACAAACTGGCCCAGATGACACGTTGAACCTTTTTGTTGTTCTCCACCTGGACGATGGCGTCTACAACCTTTTAAATCTCAGAATCCACACAACAAAACTGACAATTGTTTTTGTCTGAACACACAAAGATTCAGATATTTGTGCTTCGCAGGTAACTACGAAAACGGTGGCGCAGTGTGTGGAGTTTTACTACACGTACAAGAAACACGTGAAGGTCGGCCACAGCGGGTCGCTGATTTTTGGCGAGGCGGAGCCGTTTGAGAGCAGGACGACCGAAGAAGAGCTGGACCACAAGGTGAGTCACATGACCACTTCAGGACGGAGTGTCCACGTGAAGGACGGAGTGTCCACGTGAAGGACGGAGTGTCCACGTGAAGGACGGAGTGTCCACGTGAAGGACGGAGTGTCCACGTGAAGGACGGAGTGTCCACGTGAAGGACGGAGTGTCCACTCTGTCCTTCACATGGACACTCCGTCCTTCACGTGGACACTCTGTCCTTCACGTGGACACTCTGTCCTTCACGTGGACACTCTGTCCTTCACGTGGACACTCTGTCCTTCACGTGGACACTCCGTCCTTCACGTGGACAACTGGCGCTGAAGCACAGCTCCACTAAACTGTGGCTGGATGTGAAGTGCATTTTGAGTTTTCATCCGAGGCCACGCTTTAATCATGTTTGCTCTGCAGGGCTCTCAACGACTGGAGCCTCAGCACGAGGATGACAACAGGAAGTGGGAAGGGTCAGCTGACAGGAAGCAGGAAGTGTGTCCCGTCAGGGTGACACAGCTGCCAGCCACTGACCATGTGAGTGAAATGATGAAGCAAAGCACGAATGAATCTGACGTTGTTCTGTGAACGTGAAGAAACAGAGGATCATGTGTTTGGTTCAGCTTGAACCGCTTTCATCAGTTAGTTTGTGAAAGTTTCTACATGAAACGACAACAAAGCGGTTGTTTCCCTCCATGTTCCCAGAATCAAAGACAAACTGTTGCTTCTCCATGGATCGATGTGATCAGATAAATGTGTCCTTTTCACAAATGTTCATTTCATAACCAGAAAACTTTGCTCATTTGATTGTTCCAGTTTTCTGCCAACAGAATTGATCAAAATGTGTTTTGTAAAGAATGCTGAAGCTCGGACACATTTAAAACTGTGTCAAACTCTAAATGAACACAAGTTTATGAGACGTGCAGACCGAACCTTCAAAACCAGATTTTATTGATTGATTTGTACATTTAGCAACAAAATCCCTCCTGGATCAAAACCCCAGGGATCCAGAGTCGGTGCTGACTCAGCAGAAGAGTTTGTTCTCACTTTATCTTCGGTCTAGGGGTTGAACATGTACATAATTTTTAAACTCAACATTAACATAATAATACTCGAGTAGTGCTCGAGTAGTTGATGATGTCATAGGAGCTCAAGATGCAAAAAATAATTGACTAATTAAAACCGCAAAAAAAAAAAAGTAATTTATTATTTACAAAAAAGGACCAACAAAACATTGGGAGCATATATTAGGCTCCTACCATTTATGTTACAGCAAATAAATCACTGGAAACCCAAAACTGTTAGTTATTATTATTAAGCTGCAAAAGTGAAAAAAATGTGCAGCACGTCAAAAACAAAACTAAAAACAGTGTGGCGGTTGAATTAGGTTTAGTTTTATAAATTAATATGTTAATAGGTTTTTATAGGTTTAGAGATTAATATTTTTTGCCTTTTATTTGTGAAACAAGGTCAGAGGAAGCTGGTTCTGGTTCGGTCGATTGGACCCGGTGTTACACCACATTCTGTGACCTGCAAAAGTTCATGCAACACCACCCCCTACGGTCACAATATACGGTGGTCACAGAATATGGTGTAACACCAGTTTGCAACGCGCTCCAAACAGGAAGTTGATTAATTTTCTGTTCTTAACTGCGACGTGATGACGTCACTACGAATACCGTACTCGACTTGAAATTAAAAAACTCGATAGAGGTCCAAGTATTCGATGCGTCGATTACTCGAGTACTGTAGTCTGTTAAAGTACTACAGTACTTCTGTCTCATGGTGTGTTGGTTCAAGAGTCTGTAGAGAAGCGTTTTCTCTCCTACGTGCACGTGTTCAAGTGTGTTTTGTTGTTGCTGTGCAGGCCGGGACCGTCCTGATCATGAAGGCCCAGGAGCAGCTGTTGTCCGGGGTCATTCACCACGTTCAGCCGCCTCCTCCCACCTCCAAGCCACGCGTCGAGGGCAACGCACGCAGGACGAGCCCCTTGGCGGGCAACAAAGGCTCCGTCGGCCAGGAGGGGGAGTTCCCCTGCAAGAAGTGTGGCAGGTCAGTGATCATCCATCACAAACATGGCTGCTGCTAGAGGGTTTTATTCTTTATGACTAAAGAACAGCTGTTGCAGGACATGTCCCTCTGGAATAGTTGAATAGAAGTGTCTCGTGGTGGACGTTTGAAGGAACCAAGTGTCCTGTGGACCTCTAGTTGTTCAGCAGCCTGTCCTCCTGAAGCACAGAGCAGACGAGACACGGCTCATAAGTTTACTGTAAATTATTCACTCTACTAAAGACAGTAAGTTGAGCAAAATGTCAGTAAAAACAGAAAGAACTGACATGTTGTGTTCACATCCAACACAGGAAAACATGTCGCATGTTCAGGAAATGATATAACTTTAGAAAAAAAAAATTTATTTGATGGCAGCAACATGTCGCAGAAAAAGTTTGATCAGAGAGAGGCCTACTACAGTATTATTATTTTACTACAGTATTATTATTATTACTACAGTATTATTATTACTACAGTATTATTATTACTACAGTATTATTATTACTACAGTATTATTATTATTATTATTATTACAGTATTATTTAACTACAGTATTATTATTATTATTATTATTATTATTATTATTATTATTATTACTACAGTATTATTATTACTACAGTATTATT
>JBBPBX010059833.1:0-11411 GCA_038048925.1 Garcialebias charrua
ATGGGCGTGTCGAGAGACAAGGAGGGGTGGAGGTAGAGTTGTGCTTTTGTTCACGCCTCCACCTGCAACAACCTAAAACAAATTAAACCTCTAGCCAACAACATACACCAAGCAACAACAAAAAATAAACATGTAGATGTATTTATCTATTCCACCCATTCCATCCAAAACCAAAGGCCTAAAAAAATGAAAATTAAAAGAAAAATAAAACCGCTTGTCAGGAGTGAAATGCAGCACTTCCATATAAGGTATGCACTTCTCATCTCTGCAGGGGATTGGCTCTGCTTGAACCACCTGTGTGACATCACACATGAGCGTTTGCACAAATAAGAAAATTAAGGTGTAATCCACCAGTTCAACCCATAGAACTACCGTAAACACATTTTTAGACCAAATATTGCCAATTTACACAGATATGCACAATTATGTGAGAATAAACACAGCCATAGTGCTAGATAACATTTTAAACACATTCTAGGGAGTTTATCAGCTAAAAAAAGTTAATTTTGGGTTTAGTCGCACTTTAATCTTTACTTTTTTAGTTTAAAACTGTGCATAAGTGGTGTTGAAGTGTACAATCAGAGTTGTCAGAGATAATCGATACTTTTTTTGTGTTGAAAACTGTGCGTAAGTGGTGTTAAAGTCTTTTCTTCGAGTGCCAAGTAGCGAAGCTACAAGCTAACTTTGTCCGGCGTAGTGTTGCCATCGGACGCATGCGCAGAACGCTGTGTTCCGTCTAAAGTTTTTTTTTTGTTGTCGAAAGTTAAACTAATCGTTGGTCAGCTTTAAATCAGAGTTGTCAGATTTAATCTTTACTTTTTTTTTTGGTTTAAAACTGTGCGTAAGTGGTGTTAAAGTCTTTTCTTCGAGCGCTAAGTTGCGAAGCTATAAGCTAACTGCGTCCGGCTTTCCGTAGTTTTGCCATCGGACGCATGCGCAAAACGCTGGGTTCTGTTGAAAGTTGTTTTTTTTTTTTCTAAAGTTAAAGTAAGCGTTGGTCAGCTTTAGAGAAACCTGCCCTCTGATCTGTGAACAGAACGCTGTGTTGTGTGATTTTACTGCGAGACCCTTTGTAGGCAACCACACTGGCTGCTAGCTTAATCATAAAAAATAAAACAACTTTACTTAAGTATTTGCATTTCTTATATTATTGCGTTTGGCCACGGCCCTCAGATTGATTTTAATTTTGACCCTCTCAGGGAAAATGTTTGGCACCCCTGAATTAAAGCATATAATCAAATACATGTGTTGATCCATCCCCAGCCTGTTTCAGATAACTAAATCACAATTCATTTTTTACTTGGCTTGTTTTGTATTTGTTTCAGATAAATGGACAGCTTTGTCATGAACATGTTGACAGAGTGGCAGCTGACAGACTTTGTAGAAAGATTTAAAGGTAAGAAATATATTTTTGTTATATTAAAATATATTTTTGACATCCACAGCATGTCATGTCTGCATTGCTACTCATAGTGATTATTTGGGAGTTGACTGCATTCTTTTTTATTTATGTCTGCGGCTAGCCTTCTGACAACTTCACATAAATCTCAAACAATATCTTTATAGAGAAATATGCTAATAAAACTTAAAATTTGTCACTTTAGAGTGCCTGCAGTGGATAGAGGCCTGTGAAGTTTAAGCATGCGGCACTGTTAGCCTTGATCAGTGCTGTCAGTCCTTCTTCCACCTGCTCTAAATTGTGCTAAATAGCTGCTTAAAAATCACATTTCTTGATTAAAACAAATGTTATATTAAGTTGTATATTTTTATTAAAAGGATTAAACCAAGAAATGTTACCATTTTTATTAAAAGGTAATTTTGGTAGGGGAGCATTTTGCAGCTAATTAGATTAATTGGCAACAAAGCAGTAAGGGTTGTGTATAAAAAACATTTGAGAGTTGGACCACACATGCAAAATTCACTTTTTAATGTTTTTTTTTACTCAACTTTGGGTATGTACTTCATAAAAAAACAGTCCTAAGGCCAAAGAAATGCACCCAGTGGTTATTCTAAGTACAGGTAGATTTATTTGTCTGTGATAAAAACGGTTCGTTTCTCACTTCCTGCGGTTTGTGACGTCACAAACCGCAGCCAATCTGCCACAACCCACCCCAACATGAGTCCAGCCCCTCACCTAGCAACCCACTTCTGTATTAAACACAGGACTGTTGTTTTTCATGATTTCATCTCATCTTTTGTTTATATGTTCTTAATTTCATGTGTACAGCACTTTGTTGCAGCTGTGTTTTTTTTTAATGGCTTTATAAATAAAGTACAATTGTTATTTTTATGTTTTAGTTCAATTTTTAGTGTATTTGCGATTGCTCCCAACGCGCAGCCGGCAAAAATTAAACGAGCGGACCCCCGGCGTAGGGACCGGCGGCAACGGGACCCTCTTCTGGCGCGATGGAGCGGAGCTTCAAGGACCTTCTCCATACGGATTAATTTACGGGAGACACTTGGTGAACTTTGTGTGTGTCTTGACTGGAACAGCGATAACTCCCAAAATCTCCGCGTGCAACGAGCGGAGCTGGCGAACACCGGAAGAGGAACAAGCTAACATTCGGATTCGGGTGGTCTAATGCTAAAAGGAGCAGCAAATTGCGGCGCGCTCAGACGGGTTTCGGTAAGTTATCTTAAGCTAGCACTAACAGTAAGTCAAATGAGTAATTAAAAAAAGAGCTAATTTTAAAACAACAACACAGATACTGGCTGTTACAGAGGGCGTAAACAGATCTTTGAAGGGCGTGGACTTCAGAACTCAGTATCAGAAACCGGTCGTTCAAAACGAAAGTTAAAAATGGCAGAATTAAAAAGGGTATAATTAATTATCTTAAGAATTATTTTGTGTATTAAAATGAATTAATATTGTCAAGATGGCACACAGACATAACATAAAAATTTTAAAGACCTATATGTGGTCCCCTTTAATACCCAGCTGTATAGCAACAGTACATGGCATAGACCTGGGTTATAGACTAGAACAAAAATAGCCTAGACATTTTCAGTTAATTAATAATCATTTAAATAATTGCAAATATGATTCTTAGTTTAATATTTGTGATTTTTTTTTCCTTGAATGAAGCAGCCATAGTTGTAAGTGCTTCATTCTATTTTGTTGTACTAAATGATAGTGTCTGTTTGTTTGTTTGTTTTTGATCTATTTTTGTTTTTCAGAGGAGGGGATTGATGAGGAGAGTTTTCATCTTTTAGATGAGGCTACCATCAACCATTTGATCCCAAGAGCTGGACCTAGGCTGAAGTTCCTCAAAAGATTTAGAGGTCTTGTACGTAATTACCCAGCGTAAAATAGCAAAGACTTTTAAGTTATCATCATCAACCGTGCATAACATCATCAAAAGATTCAGAGAATCTGGAACAATCGCTGTGCGTAAGGGTCAAGGCTGTAAAACTCTACTGGATGCTCGTGATCTCCGGGCCCTTAAACGTCACTGCACCTCAAACAGGAATGCCACTGTCAAGGAAATAATAGAATGGGCTCAGGAATACTTCCAGAAAGCATTGTCGGTGAACACAATCCACCGTGCCATCCGCCGTTGCCAGCTGAAACTCTACAGTGCAAAGAGGAAGCCATTTCTAATCAAGCTCCACAAGCTCAGACGTTTGCACTGGGCAAGGAGTCATTTAAAATGGAGTGTGGCAAAATGGAAGACTGTTCTGTGTCAGATGAATCGTGATTTGAAGTTCTTTATGGAACACTGGGATGCCATGTCATCCAGACCAGAGAGGACAAGGATAGCCCAAGTTGTTATCAACGCTCCGTTCAGAAGCCTGCATCACTGATGGTATGGGGTTGCATGAGCGCTTGTGGCATGGGCAGCTTGCATGTCTGGAAAGGCACCATTAATGCAGAGAACTATGTTCAGGTTCTAGAACAACATATGCTCCATCTAGACGTCATCTCTTTCAGGGAAGACCCTGCATTTTTCAACAAGATAATGCCAGACCACATTCTGCAGCAATCACAACATCATGGCTACGTAGGAGAAGGATCCGGGTACTGAAATGTCCAGCCTGCAGTCCAGATCTTTCACCTATAGAGAACATTTGGCGCATCATAAAGAGGAAGGTGCAACAAAGAAGGCCCAAGACGATTGAACAGTTAGAGGCCTGTATTAGACATGAATGGGAGAGCATTCCTATTTCTAAACTTGAGAAACTGGTCTCCTCTGTCCCCAGACGTCTGTTGAGTGTTGTAAGAAGAAGGAGGGATGAACACAGTGGTAAAAATGGACTTGTCCCAACTTTTTTGGGATTTGTTGATGCCATGAAATTTTGAAACATATTTTTCCCTTAAAATGATACATTCTCTCAGTTTAAACTTTTGATCTGTGATTTGTGTTCTCTTCTGAATAAAATATTAGATGTTGGCACCTCCACATCATTGCACTCAATTTTTATTCACAATTTGTTTAGTGTCCCAACTTTTTTGGGAATCCGGTTTGTAATTTTACTTAAGATCACTCAAAACTAATGCTGACTTTTGCAATGCAAGAGTATTTTTTTTCCAATGCTAAAATAAAAAGAAAAGACTGTTGAGAAATTTAATTGTGATGCAAGAATTCATTTCATTTGAACATTATTGCAATACTTCATGCAACTATAGGGTTAAATTATGCATGAAATTGGACTCCAGAATAATGTTTTGATCATTTATCTTTATTTAAAAGGGACTATGTAAAATAACATGAAAACCTCAGGTTATCATGCAAATCTGCTAGATTTAGCAATACTGTAATGTACTTGCTAGTTTGTGTAGCATGCCCAGACAGGTTCATGGTAGAAATGTTAAAAAACAAACTGAAAAGCATGAATTACTAAAATGAAAAATGTTTCGATTTTAACTCAGATATTCACTAAAGAGACAAATAAACAAATATATATATATATATATAAATAGTATAATAGCTCCACATTTAATAGTTTTTTAGTAGCACACTAACACCAGTAGCCATTGGACAGCTATTGTATTGTTCAGAATCTATCTGGATGATTCATGAAATGCTTTTTCTTGTCTCGCCTTCTTTTCAAAGGCGTCACAAAGTGGTTTGAAGGGCTCCTCCTCAGGAAGCAGCGTGTCTGTGGTTAGCGTTAATGACTCTCCAGCCAGCCGCCAAGCAGCAGCTAAACTCGCCCTGCGGAAACAACTTGAGAAGACCCTCCTGGAGATCCCTCCACCCAAGCCACCTGCCCCAGAGTTCAACTTTCTGCCCTCCGCAGCTAATAATGAGTTCATCTACCTGGTGGGGCTGGAGGAGGTGGTCCAGAATCTGCTTGATACCACCCATAGAGGTAGGTTTTTATTTTTTGTACAGTTGCTGTGGTATGTCTTTATATATTATCCTATTTAAATTAGATTAGTAAGCCATTAAAGGATAAATGGAAATAATTAGTTTTTTCTTTTCACTGTAAACTGAATATATTTGGAGCAAAGTAACTTTGAGACTACAGTAATTTAGACATTTTCTATACATTTTTTTAAATTGTTTGATACAATATTGAATTTTAATCGATTAATATAGACGGCAGTTATTTTAACAACCTTTTGTGTCTTCCTGGCGTTTTCGAAAAGCTAAATTTTCTCTTTTGAAATTTAAGATATGCTCAAGTTCAGCTATGTTTTAGGATGTCAGAATGCATTTTGCCTCTTCATTAAAAACATTTTTTTTGTTGCTAAATATATTTTTCATTTCCCCCATCCAGGAAAGACAGATGTACCACCGTCAAAGACCTTAAAAGAGACCCTTTCATCTGCACCCAATGCAATACTGACTTCACCTGTCATTGGAGGCAGGACAAGGCTAAAGGCGGGGCAGTGCTCTGTGAAGACTGCATGTCCTCCAATCAGAAAAAGGCTTTAAAAGCTGAGCATACCAATAGGCTGAAAGCTGCGTTTGTCGAAGCGCTGCAGCAGGAGCAAGAAATAGAGCAGCGTATTTTTCAGCAGTCATCCTCATCAGTTACTCACAGTACCTCGTCATCCTCTTCATCTGCTGCTTCGTCACTGAAGGCAGAGCAGCTGGTGTCTCAGCAGCTGAAGCAGGCCAGAGCGCCGTTCCTTCAGCACCACCACCAGGCCAGCCGAGGAGCCAACATCATTCATCATCACTCCATCAAGCAGGTTGGAAAGGTTTATTTCCTTCTTTTTAGGAGAAACATTTTTGACTCAACAACTTTGTAACTCTAACTGCTGATTTGTCTCTAAACTCTCTGCAGAGCTTGCAGGGCCGCCTGTCCCACGGCGTCTCATCTTTAGGCGTAAGGGGGGTCCCCCACTCCTTTTCGTCCTCCTCCCAGCTGCAAAGTGCAGTGGCAGCCGCAGCCTTGGTCAGCCGGCCAGGTAAGCACGCCCATGTTCCCCATCGCTCTGTGCAGAGTTCAAAGGTGAGCAGCAGTGGGATCGGCGGCGGCAAGAGTATCAGCGGAGGCAGTGCCTCATCCACTGCATGGAAGAAGCAGAGCAACAGCAGCGCAGGTAGACTCGCATTGAAACCAGTTCAACTGTGGCGCCTGACATCTCCTCTCTATCAATTCCTGTCTGGTCCCAAAGCAATCCTCGAACATACATTAACGCAAAATTCTTCCTTTGAATTATTTTAAGATCTGCTCATTTAAAACAAAAGAGGACATAGAAGGAAGTGTTTTTGGACAAGGCAACCCTTCTCTCCAGTCTTTTTCCTGGAATTGATCCTTGTTTTCCCACTGTAGTTCCTTGGTTTGGTGTTCTCACGTTTTTCCCGGGTGTATGTGGAGTAGTACTTCTGTGCGTTTTGAAGACGGCTTTACATTCAGTTATTGCAGACGTTGTTGTTCCTCTCTCCACTCAGTAAGCATTGATGCACCAAGCAGCTTGCTGCATAGCCTGACTGGTTGCTCTCTTACGTGTTTCCAGGTGTGACTATGGCCTATGTGAACCCCAGCCTGACAGGCCACAAGACCTCAGCGACCGTGGACGCTCGTCAGAGGGAGTACCTGCTGGACATGATCCCCTCCCGTTCTTCAATCTCCCAGGCTGCAAACACGTGGAAATAATGGGTTTCAAGGCTCCTCTGTTCAGAATTCAAGTTCCTCAGCTCCCATAATAAGATCCACAGCACCCCCTGCAGGACTGTTAAGCAGTTATGATCCTGAAGTGAAGAAACGTTCCCTAAGTACAGTACTTTTTGTGTAATTTCATGTTTTACTTTTTGTCATTTATCTTGTTTATTTTGAAGTTCACTGATTTGGTAAAATTGCAGAAACCATTTTGATTTGAGTGGGATAAAGGAACAAAAATATATATACTGTATATATAAATATACTTGAAGGGCTTCCTTGGAGCTGTCTTCCAGACTGAGTCATTAAATGGTGTGATAAGAGGCTACGTCTCCTGTGAGCACCGTGTTTAAAAGTGAACGCTCTCTTTTAGGCTTTTTCACCTTTTCTGCCAATATGTGGGTCAGATGGACCGGATATTTTGACACTTGAATGCTTATAGTTTTAACGCAAGAGTTCACATTCAACAAAAACATTTATTTTAGGTATAAAATAAAATAACCAAGTTGTAAAATGTTCATTACATCACCTGTGTAGTTAAAGGTTTTACTTTATTTTGCATTTACAGTAAATTATTTTGTTTTGGACTGATGTTAAAATCACTCGGTATAATGTGGTTTCCACCGATGAAGAGTTAATTCTCCTTTTTTGTTGTTTTTCTATTTAACAGCATGCCTACTCTCACCCGTTTTGCACCTTAGCTTGAAAAAGCACGGTGTCTGTAGGAGCCATTTATCCTTCCTGTATTTATCGCCATCAGGGGGCGTATTTCATTTTGAGTTCTGAGTGTCTGAGTGGGGATGGGCTACTTAAGAGCAGGTGTGAATCTGTTCAGGTGTTGTTGATGGGAAGAAGCAAACAGTTTTCTACTGTGCTTGAATAAGGATTGATGTCGAATTTATGCGGACTGGATGTAACCAGAAACGGTAAGACAATGGACTTGCTTGGATAATAAATGATTTTATTATAAATCAAACTGAGGATCGGCATTATGAATTTAATTGAGCGCACGTAAGACCAACGCCTCCTATAACAACCTGTAGCCTAAAATATAGGATTTTAGCCGCTACATTTAGGTAGAAAACTGCCTCATTTACCGATCCTTCTGCACTGTGGTGCCAGGAAGCTGTAAAGTAAACGCCACACCAAAGCAGGCTATTGGAGCCGGTGGACAAAGCAAACGCAGCGACGAAGAGGAACAAGGAGTTGGAATCGGTGCTAAGGCGTGAAGAACAACCAGGCGTCACCTGACATTAGGAGTCAGAACTGCAGAGGGGCGATCGGACATCTGGTGTCGGAACTGGAGCTGCACAGGAGCGAGCGACACCTGACACTGGAAAGGAGCTGCATGGATCGAGCTATTGGAGCCTCTGAGATTCACGACAGCGGACATCGGGACGCAGATCATCAATGCCGGCCAACGCACCATTGGGGTATGTGAGTCAGCGCTGATATCTTTGAATGGCCATTCTTATTATGTGTGCACACAAAGGTCCAAGCTTAAATCCAATGCATTGGTAGCAGACTGAAGACTGCTTAAAAACTAAAAGAGAGCTCTCTATCTATAAAAATCTACAATTTTTGAAGAAATAAACTCA
The DNA here is from genome assembly GCA_038048925.1 of Garcialebias charrua. NCBI lineage: Eukaryota > Metazoa > Chordata > Actinopteri > Cyprinodontiformes > Rivulidae > Garcialebias > Garcialebias charrua. Next base: position 8,655 of record JBBPBX010059833.1, read on the forward strand.
AACTGTCAGCCATTATGGCAGAAGAGGAAAACTTTGATCTAGACCAGGGTCAAAATAACATTGTGGGTGAAGAGGAAAATCCTCAATGGGGGACTGAAAAAATACAGGTGAAATTAACAGCCAAAGCTTTGTTGTTGAAAATCTGTAACTTAGAAAGTGAAAGAAAAACAAAGTTAAATAAGCTTACAAAATTAATACAAACTATTACAGTGTTGAAAAATGACAAAGGGTGTGTGAATGACATTAATGTAGAATTTAAAAGGGTTTTGGGTTTGTCTGAAGAAACACAAAAGGTACACCAGGTTTTGTTGGGATTATTGCCTGTGGATGAAGCACAGATGCATGATGTATGGTTTCAAGCTAAAATGTTGAATGTTCATGATTTTGTTGCTGCTACTCATAAATGGTTGGCTGAGCCTCAAGGGTGCTCAGCTGGTGTGCATGATGTAATCAAAGAAAATGAGAGTAAAAACAATAATGAAGCTGAATCAAAAAGTGGCATGATCATGATGGAGGAGGAGCTGCAGATCATCCTCATGACAGCATTTCAAATGTTTCCTTAAGGTCTTTTAGAAAAACTGGGAGTCAAAGGGGTTCTTCAGTAACAACCAGCAAATTTTCAATGCTTTCTGAACAAATAAAAACAGAAGCAGAAAGGGCTGCACTCCTGGCTTGTGCAGCTGCTTTAAAGGAGAAGCATGCATTGGAGGAGCAGGAATACCTGTAAAGGAGCAGGAATACCTGTTAAAGGAGCAGGAATACCTGTTAAAGAAAAAAAAGGAACAACTTGAGATGGACACCAAAATAGCTGCTGCTAATGGTGCTAGAGGGCAGCACTAAAGGCAGCGTTACATCTAAGCATTCTGATGGAATGGATTCATATGTGAGAAAAGGTGCAAGACCCAAGATCAAACCTACTTTATTCATTCCACAAACTTCACAGATGGTTACCAAACCTGCAAAGAAGCTTCAAGAACATGCTGGACTGTTGCTGGATAAAAATATTGAGTCAAATCTAAGCACAGCCTATGAAAGGCATATTCCACCTCAGATGGACAACACTGTTTTCAATACTTTGGTGTCACAAACAGCTCCCTCTGCTGTTCAAACTTATAAAACTTCTATTTTTTCTGATCCCAAGGTTAACACTCAAAACACTCTGCTTTCATCAAATCAAAATCAACCAACAGAAGACCTCTACAATGTGTTGAAACAACAGAATGACATAACGGCTCTTCTGGTTCAAATGCAAAGAAGCCAGTTACTGCCACGCCGAGAAATTCCCATCTATGACGGAGATCCTTTACAGTTCAACTCCTTCATGAAAGCCTTTGAACACTGTGTGGAAGCAAATACCAGTTGTAAAGGAAACTGTCTGTACTACCTTGAACAGTACACCAGGGGGCAACCAAGAGACCTCATACGTAGCTGCCTTCACATGCCTGCAGAAAGAGGATATGCGGTGGCCAAGCAACTCCTCAAAGAACATTTTGGCAATGAATTTAATATTACTGCAGCCTACATGGAAAAGGTCACTGGCTGGCCCAACATTAAAAGTGAAGATGTTAAAGCATTAAAGGCATTTGGACTGTTCCTTCGTGAATGCTGCAATGCGATGGAGGAACTGCAGTATTTGGATGAGTTAAGCATGCCAGCTAACATGAAAATCTTGGTTCAAAAGTTTCCATTCAAACTAAGAGAAAAATGGAGAACAAAAGCAAATGAGATTTGTGAGAGAACTAGTCAAAGAGCACGTTTCAGAGATATTGTTGTTTTTATTGAACGCCAGATTAAGATCATCTCGGATCCGGTTTTTGGAGACATACAGGATTTACAACCTGTCAGGGGAATCATAAGACCTAGCAAACCTCCAATAAATTCACAGTTTAAAAGAAACAGCTTTGTCACCAATGTTTCTGTTAATGATGGCTGGAACATGCCTTCTCGCAAAAATGAATTGACTGTTGTTGACAAATCAAATTATTTATCCTGTTTGTATTGTACACAGGATGGGCATGTATTGGAACAATGTCGACAATTAGGAAAGAGGTCACACAGGGAAAAGCTGGACTTTCTAAAAGACAAAGGTTTATGTTTTGGTTGCTTGGGTACAGGACATTTAAGCAAAAATTGTGAAAAACGCATCACTTGTAAACACTGTAACCAAAGGCATCCCAGCATTTTGCACATTGGACAGAAGGAAAAAAACCGTCAGAGTTGGATCAAGCAGCAAAGGGCTGTAAAACCTCCTCTACTTGTGGTCATACTGGGGCTGGCCACCATAAAGGGATTCTTCCCATTCTGCCTGTGAAAGTGAAAAGTTCAAAGGGAACTAAGATCATTAAAACATATGCCTTTCTGGATCCAGGGAGCACTGATACATTCTGCTCTGAAAGACTTCTTAATGAACTCAACATTCAAGGTCGAAAGGCTCAGATTCATCTCCGGACAATGGGTCATAGTAAAACAATGACAACCTCTATCATCAAAGGGCTGGAGATTTCAGAAATAGATGGAAGCCATTTCTATCAGCTTCCCATTGTGTTTACACAAAAGGAAATGCCAGTCTCCACCGACAACATCATCAGTGAGGAGGAGCTGTCAAAATGGTCGTACTTGAAGGACATTAATTTTCCACGCATACATTCTGGTGTAGACCTATTAGTCGGCACAAATGTATCTAAACTAATGGAACCTTGGGAGGTGGTTAATAGTCAGGGTGAAGGGCCCTATGCAATCAAAAGCCTCCTAGGATGG
>JBBPBX010059833.1:11556-21637 GCA_038048925.1 Garcialebias charrua
AAGAGGAAATGTCAAGAGAGGAACAAAAATTCTTGGATATAATGGATCGCTCTGCACAGCTACAGAATGAACATTACAAACTGAAACTGCCAGACAACATTTCTGTTGCTTTGCAACGCATACTTGGTTTGAAAGGGAAATTCAAAAGGAATAAAGGTTTCCATAAAGAGTACACAAACTTCATGACTAACGCCATTAATAAGTGGAAACAAATCCAATACATTTCAGATCTCCTTTGGAAACGTTGGGTTCGAGAATATCTACCATTATTACAAGAACGACAAAAATGGATAAAGAAAAAAAAGATGCTTCATTCCTGGAGATGTGGTGGTAGTTATGGACTCCACAACACCTCGGGGGTCGTGGATACTGGGAAAAGTTATTCAAACTTTTCCAGATAAAAAGGGTCTGGTGCGAGTAGTGCATCTTAAAACAAAACAAACATTATTGAAAGACCTGTAACAAAAATCTGCCTATTATGTGAAACTACAAACTGATAGAATGAAGAATGTGTAAACCTGATTTGCCTCTTATGTATACTGTACATGTATTTATATGTGGACATATGTTTATTTGTGGCTCCTTTAATTTAAGTTTGATAATTGCTATGTCTTCTGTCACACGCAATTAGGGGCTGGTGTGTAGGAGCCATTTATCCTTCCTGTATTTATCGCCATCAGGGGGCGTATTTCATTTTGAGTTCTGAGTGTCTGAGTGGGGATGGGCTACTTAAGAGCAGGTGTGAATCTGTTCAGGTGTTGTTGATGGGAAGAAGCAAACAGTTTTCTACTGTGCTTGAATAAGGATTGATGTCGAATTTATGCGGACTGGATGTAACCAGAAACAGTAAGACAATGGACTTGCTTGGATAATAAATGATTTTATTATAAATCAAACTGAGGATCGGCATTATGAATTTAATTGAGCGCACGTAAGACCAACGCCTCCTATAACAACCTGTAGCCTAAAATATAGGATTTTAGCCGCTACAGTGTCATTGCGTAACTCATCTGTAATTACCATCTGTAATTTGCTTATTTTACAATATGTCAACATTGTAAGGTTATTTTGGTTGTTGCGTCATCACTGAGAATTTACAAACTTGGAAGGAGCTGATCTTGCCACACTGGAGCGGGGATTTTGCCTCGGACTTTCATCCATAATCCATAACACGGGATAAATGCAGCCACGAGTCAGTTTCCTAAAAATACAATTTAACCGGCGACTGGATCACCCAAAAACAACATGGATTCCTCACCATGTTGCATAATTTCACTGCTTTCCAATAATTTTAATTCCCTGTACATTGTCTATGTTATGTTAAACTTTATTTGGTTTACTTTTTCTGGTCTCCAGCTACAAATACTTGGGTGTACACATGAATGATAACCTCAGCTGGAGCAACAACAACACCACCAGCTTGATCAAGAAAAGTCATCAGAGACTCTACTTCCTCAGACGGCTGAGACGAGCTGGTCTGAGCAGCCCAGTCCTCACCTCCTTCTACAGGTGTGCAGTGGAGAGCATCCTGTGCTCCAGCATCAACGTGTGGCATGGAGGCTGCACAGTTGAAGAGAGGAAAGCTCTGCAGAGAGTGGTGAAGGCTGCACAGAAGTCTGTTGGAGTCAGTCTCCCCACAATCACAGACATTTATACCTCCAGATGCAGGAAAAGAGCCACCTGCATCATGAAAGACCTCACTCATCCAGCACACTCACTCTTTGCCCCACTCCCCTCAGGACGGAGGTTGAGGAGCATCAAGTGTAGAACCACTAGACTGAGGAACAGCTTCTACCCTGAGGCTGTTAGACTCATGAATAAATAAAAATAAAATAAAAAATAAACACTGCAAAATATCACATCATACTGATGCTGATCTGTTTTCTTGTTGCTGTGTTCATCTGTGACCATCTGCTCATACAAACTCATGTTCGTGCTGCTGTTTATTCCCACTACAGGTAGTCCCCGATTTACGAGCGAGATCCGTCACAGCGAGGCGCTCGTAAACCGGAAATCTCGTAATTTGGAACGGCCGCCATTTCGCTCGTAAATCCGGAAATCCGCTCGTAAATTGGAACGGTTTTCGCTAGCGCACCTAAAAACACTCTATTTTCATCTAAAAACTACTTTTGAGTGCATAAAAATGATCGGAAACGTGTGTTTATATGCTTAACTTGCTAACTGAAGTGAAAAAACACATGAAAACTCAGTATTTTTTTCGTTTTTTCCAAAAATGTGCAGCTCGTAAGTCTGGAACCTCGCAGATCAGAGCGCTCGTAAATCGGGGACTACCTGTATATTAGGCTTAGTGTATTACTAGTTGATGTTTTTCTTAGTTAGTTCTAGATGTTATTACAGTTTTTCTCTTTCATTTGTTGTTGGATGTAACTGGGACCTCGTGTACATAATCTCGTTTTCATCACATGTACCACATGCGGTGCAAATGACAATAAAGACTCTCTGACTCTGACTCTCTGACTCTTTTTTCCTAGCTCCTAAAGAAATAATAAAAAATATATAAATTTTAAATGTCTGCTTTAATTTCTTGTTCGTGGGTTTTATTAAATTTATCTTAGAACAATTGACTCCTAATTATATGGTCATGACAAATTTTGATGAAGATTTTAGCGTTTTTTATTGTATCAAGACCATAATGGTGTGCTAAAAATGATAAATAAAACAGGAGGCTAAATGATTATAAACTATGCATTGCAATGGATCAAGAGATGGTTAAGATGATGAACAGCCATCTGACTGGCAGCTGTCGGATACTGTAGTGAAACAAGAGCTAAACCGTTTTAAACACATAATCGTTTAAAAAAGACTTCTGGACAGAAGTCGAAACGTTTTCTGCAACAAATAAAGTCCAGTTGATCCTATATTGAACGCCTTTTTTGATCGTAAAACTTGACTGGCTGGGTTATTTCAACTACTCAACTGCTGGGTTATGAAATGGTTAACTCAATATGAGTTATTTTTATGGGAATTGGGTTATTTTTATGGGAGCTGGGTTGTTTTTGTGCAACTCATGCGCTGGGTCAAACTAACTCAAAATTCATCAACCCAACATGCATCGCTTGACCCAGCACCTGGGTTTTTTTCTGCTTGGAACGTCATCACGTTGACAAGACGTGCTCCTCCTCCACCAAACCGCAGCCCGCCCGGCCGCCACCCCAGTCCCTGAGAATAGGCTCGATGCTCCTTGAGCTCACACAAGTGCTGGAGAGAAGTTGACTGATCTTCTTTGTGGCGAAGCAAATCATTGAAAAAAGGTTTGTGCACATTATATATCTAATTCATGGTGTCTGTGTTGTGTTACATATTAAAGTAATTCATTTTTATTGTCAATCAAGGCTTGTTAGTTTAGGTAGCAACAACATAGCTAGCCATTTAGCGCTTAAATGATAAGGGCTAAATGGCTATCATTTAAGCTATCAGAAAAGCTTTTCTGTGTGGCCATTTGTCAAATGAACTTAGTTTATAATGTACACAACTGTATGGTCATGTTTATTTTGAGTTTCCCAGCTATCTAACTGGTTTGCTCGCCGGCAGGCTAATTTGTTAGCTTAGTTGGCTTAGCTTTCTCATGTCTTTGCGAACAACAAAATACATTCTAAACTGCTGAAAAACTAATGTAACGAATTAAGTTTTTACAGAGGTGCCTAGGGATGTGCGATATAACCGGTACACGGTATAAACGATATAAATTTAGCCTACGATAGGGATCTGTCTTCTACCGGCTAACCGCAGAAAATCACAGTTGTCCGATTTAAAGAGCAACTCTACACCCTGTGGATCTGTAACTCCTTCCAAAATCTCCCTGAAAATGGGCGTGTCGAGAGACAAGGAGGGGTGGAGGTAGAGTTGTGCTTTTGTTCACGCCTCCACCTGCAACAACCTAAAACAAATTAAACCTCTAGCCAACAACATACACCAAGCAACAACAAAGAATAAACATGTAGATGTATTTATCTATTCCACCCATTCCATCCAAAACCAAAGGCCTAAAAAAATGAAAATGAAAAGAAAAATAAAACCGCTTGTCAGGAGTGAAATGCAGCACTTCCATATAAGGTATGCACTTCTCATCTCTGCAGGGGATTGGCTCTGCTTGAACCACCTGTGTGACATCACACATGAGCGTTTGCACAAATAAGAAAATTAAGGTGTAATCCACCAGTTCAACCCATAGAACTACCGTAAACACATTTTTAGACCAAATATTGCCAATTTACACAGATATGCACAATTATGTGAGAATAAACACAGCCATAGTGCTAGATAACATTTTAAACACATTCTAGGGAGTTTATCAGCTAAAAAAAGTTAATTTTGGGTTTAGTCGCACTTTAATCTTTACTTTTTTAGTTTAAAACTGTGCATAAGTGGTGTTGAAGTGTACAATCAGAGTTGTCAGAGATAATCGATACTTTTTTTGTGTTGAAAACTGTGCGTAAGTGGTGTTAAAGTCTTTTCTTCGAGTGCCAAGTAGCGAAGCTACAAGCTAACTTTGTCCGGCGTAGTGTTGCCATCGGACGCATGCGCAGAACGCTGTGTTCCGTCTAAAGTTTTTTTTTTGTTGTCGAAAGTTAAACTAATCGTTGGTCAGCTTTAAATCAGAGTTGTCAGATTTAATCTTTACTTTTTTTTTTGGTTTAAAACTGTGCGTAAGTGGTGTTAAAGTCTTTTCTTCGAGCGCTAAGTTGCGAAGCTATAAGCTAACTGCGTCCGGCTTTCCGTAGTTTTGCCATCGGACGCATGCGCAAAACGCTGGGTTCTGTTGAAAGTTGTTTTTTTTTTTTCTAAAGTTAAAGTAAGCGTTGGTCAGCTTTAGAGAAACCTGCCCTCTGATCTGTGAACAGAACGCTGTGTTGTGTGATTTTACTGCGAGACCCTTTGTAGGCAACCACACTGGCTGCTAGCTTAATCATAAAAAATAAAACAACTTTACTTAAGTATTTGCATTTCTTATATTATTGCGTTTGGCCACGGCCCTCAGATTGATTTTAATTTTGACCCTCTCAGGGAAAATGTTTGGCACCCCTGAATTAAAGCATATAATCAAATACTGTACATGTGTTGATCCATCCCCAGCCTGTTTCAGATAACTAAATCACAATTCATTTTTTACTTGGCTTGTTTTGTATTTGTTTCAGATAAATGGACAGCTTTGTCATCAACATGTTGACAGAGTGGCAGCTGACAGACTTTGTAGAAAGATTTAAAGGTAAGAAATATATTTTTGTTATATTAAAATATATTTTTGACATCCACAGCATGTCATGTCTGCATTGCTACTCATAGTGATTATTTGGGAGTTGACTGCATTCTTTTTTATTTATGTCTGCGGCTAGCCTTCTGACAACTTCACATAAATCTCAAACAATATCTTTATAGAGAAATATGCTAATAAAACTTCAAATTTGTCACTTTAGAGTGCCTGCAGTGGATAGAGGCCTGTGAAGTTTAAGCATGTGGCACTGTTAACCTTGATCAGTGCTGTCAGTCCTTCTTCCACCTGCTCTAAATTGTGCTAAATAGCTGCTTAAAAATCACATTTCTTGATTAAAACAAACGTTATATTAAGTTGTATATTTTTATTAAAAGGATTAAACCAAGAAATGTTACCATTTTTATTAAAAGGTAATTTTGGTAGGGGAGCATTTTGCAGCTAATTAGATTAATTGGCAACAAAGCAGTAAGGGTTGTGTATAAAAAACATTTGAGAGTTTTTTATTTAAAGGGGACCACACATGCAAAATTCACTTTTTAATGTTTTTTTTACTCAACTTTGGGTATGTACTTCATAAAAAAAACAGTCCTAAGGCCAAAGAAATGCACCCAGTGGTTTATTTACTCTAAGTACAGGTAGATTTATTTGTCTGTGATAAAAACGGTTCGTTTCTCACTTCCTGCGGTTTGTGACGTCACAAACCGCAGCCAATCTGCCACAACCCACCCCAACCTGAGTCCAGCCCCTCACCTAGCAACCCACTTCTGTATTAAACACAGGACTGTTGTTTTTCATGATTTCATCTCATCTTTTGTTTATATGTTCTTAATTTCATGTGTACAGCACTTTGTTGCAGCTGTGTTTTTTTTAAATGGCTTTATAAATAAAGTATAATTGTTATTTTTATGTTTTAGTTCAATTTTTAGTGTATTTGCGATCGCTCCCAACGCGCAGCCGGCAAAAATTAAACGAGCGGACCCCCGGCGTAGGGACCGGTGGCAACGGGACCCTCTTCTGGCGGATGGAGCGGAGCTTCAACTGTACAGCCTCGCAGCAGCCTCGCAGCAGCGAGGACCTTCTCCTTACGGATTAATTTACGGGAGACACTTGGTGAACTTTGTGTGTGTCTTGACTGGAACAGCGATAACTCCCAAAATCTCCGCGTGCAACGAGCGGAGCTGGCGAACACCGGAAGAGGAACAAGCTAACATTAGCATCGGATTCGGGTGGTCTAATGCTAAAAGGAGCAGCAAATTGCGGCGCGCTCAGACGGGTTTCGGTAAGTTATCTTAAGCTAGCACTAACAGTAAGTCAAATGAGTAATAAAAAAAGAGCTAATTTTAAAACAACAACACATTACAGATACTGGCTGTTACAGAGGGCGTAAACAGATCTTTGAAGGGCGTGGACTTAGGAACTCAGTATCAGAAACCGGTCGTTCAAAACGAAAGTTAAAAATGGCAGAATTAAAAAGGGTATAATTAATTATCTTAAGAATTATTTTGTGTAGTAAAATGAATTAATATTGTCAAGATGGCACACAGACATAACATAAAAATTTTAAAGACCTATATGTGGTCCCCTTTAATACCCAGCTGTATAGTAACAGTACATGGCATAGACCTGGGTTATAGACTAGAACAAAAATAGCCTAGACATTTTCAGTTAATTAATAATCATTTAAATAATTGCAAATATGATTCTTAGTTTAATATTTGTGATTTTTTTTCCTTGAATGAAGCAGCCATAGTTGTAAGTGCTTCATTCTATTTTGTTGTACTAAATGATAGTGTCTGTTTGTTTGTTTTTGATCTATTTTTGTTTTTCAGAGGAGGGGATTGATGAGGAGAGTTTTCATCTTTTAGATGAGGCTACCATCAACCATTTGATCCCAAGAGCTGGACCTAGGCTGAAGTTCCTCAAAAGATTTAGAGGTCTTGTACAGGTAGTCCCCGAATTACGAGCGCTCTGATCTACGAGGTTCCAGACTCACGAGCTGGCGAATTTTTGGAAAAAACGCACAAAATACTGAGTTTTCATGTGTTTTTTCACCACAGTTAGTTAGCTAAACATATGGACACACGTTTCCGATCATTTTTATGCACTCATAAGCAGTTTTTTGATGAAAAACGAGTGTTTGTAGTCGCGCTAGCGAAACCGTTCCAATTTACGAGCGAAATTCCGGACTTACGAGAGACATGGCAACCGTTCCAAATTACGAGATTTCCGGTTTACGAGCGCCTCGTTGTAACGGATCTCGCTCGTAAATCGGGGACTACCTGTACGTAATTACCCAGCGTAAAATAGCAAAGACTTTTAAGTTATCATCATCAACCGTGCATAACATCATCAAAAGATTCAGAGAATCTGGAACAATCGCTGTGCGTAAAGCTTAGGATATAGTTGACGCGTCGCATAGGGCGCGAGGGTGCGCGCGCGAAAAGTGACGCAATCGCATAGTCCCCGCCCCCGCGCTTTGGCCAGCGCGTTGGTTTCGCGCGTGGTCGTGCACCTCCCAGATTTTGAAGCTCCGCAAGCCTAGCGCGCGCACCAAATTGATTGACAGGTCGGGTAGGGACCTCACCGACAGCCTTCACGCCAGAGCCTGCAGCTGTCTGCGCCGCTGTGGTCGTGGAAACGGCGTCGCGACGCATGGAGGAATGTTTTTTATGTGATACAAAGTATTAAATTCCCCGAGCGAGCAGAAAGCCATTTGTTTTGTTGTGTGATTTCAAACAGTTCTTCTTCTACGGTAGATTTCTTCTTCTACACCCTTTCTTGCAACATATGCACAGGTTTTAGAGAGTACTGCCACCTGCTGGTCAGTAAAAGAACAGCACTTTGCCATGCGCTGCCGTGCTACACTATAAACGCATGAAGCCGCACGGCACAGTGCGCGCGCAGCACGCGCGCTCCAGCTTGCGGACCAAAGCGCGACTATATCCGAGCCTTAAGGGTCAAGGCAGTAAAACTCTACTGGATGCTCGTAATCTCCGGGCCCTTAAACGTCACTGCACCTCAAACAGGAATGCCACTGTCAAGGAAATAACAGAATGGGCTCAGGAATACTTCCAGAAAGCATTGTCAGTGAACACAATCCACCGTGCCATCCGCCGTTGCCAGCTGAAACTCTACAGTGCAAAGAGGAAGCCATTTCTAATCAAGCTCCACAAGCTCAGACGTTTGCACTGGGCCAGGGGTCATTTAAAATGGAGTGTGGCAAAATGGAAGACTGTTCTGTGTCAGATGAGTCACGATTTGAAGTTCTTTATGGAACACTGGGACGCCATGTCATCCGGACCAGAGAGGACAAGGATAGCCCAAGTTGTTATCAACGCTCCGTTCAGAAGCCTGCATCACTGATGGTATGGGGTTGCATGAGCGCTTGTGGCATGGGCAGCTTGCATGTCTGGAAAGGCACCATTAATGCAGAGAACTATGTTCAGGTTCTAGAACAACATATGCTCCATCTAGACGTCATCTCTTTCAGGGAAGACCCTGCATTTTTCAACAAGATAATGCCAGACCACATTCTGCAGCAATCACAACATCATGGCTACGTAGGAGAAGGATCCGGGTACTGAAATGTCCAGCCTGCAGTCCAGATCTTTCACCTATAGAGAACATTTGGCACATCATAAAGAGGAAGGTGCGACAAAGAAGGCCCAAGATGATTGAACAGTTAGAGGCCTGTATTAGACATGAATGGGAGAGCATTCCTATTTCTAAACTTGAGAAACTGGTCTCCTCTGTCCCCAGACGTCTGTTGAGTGTTGTAAGAAGAAGGGGGGATGCCACACAGTGGTAAAAATGGACTTGTCCCAACTTTTTTGGGATTTGTTGATGCCATGAAATTTTGAAACATATTTTTCCCTTAAAATGATACATTCTCTCAGTTTAAACTTTTGATCTGTGATTTGTGTTCTATTCTGAATAAAATATTAGATGTTGGCACCTCCACATCATTGCACTCAATTTTTATTCACAATTTGTTTAGTGTCCCAACATTTTTGGGAATCCGGTTTGTATTTTTACTTAAGATCACTCAAAACTAATGCTGACTTTTGCAATGCAAGAATATTTTTTTCCAATGCTAAAATAAAAAGAAAAGACTGTTGAGAAATTTAATTGTGATGCAAGAATTCATTTCATTTGAACATTATTGCAATACTTCATGCAACTATAGGGTTAAATTATGCATGAAATTGGACTCCAGAATAATGTTTTGATCATTTATCTTTATTTAAAAGGGACTATGTAAAATAACATGAAAACCTCAGGTTATCATGCAAATCTGCTAGATTTAGCAATACTGTAATGTACTTGCTAGTTTGTGTAGCGTGCCCAGACAGGTTCATGGTAGAAATGTTAAGAAACAAACTGAAAAGCATGAATTACTAAAATGAAAAATGTTTCGATTTTAACTCAGATATTCACTAAAGAGACAAATAAACAAATATATATATATATATAAATAGTATAATAGCTCCACATTTAATAGTTTTTTAGTAGCACACTAACACCAGTAGCCATTGGACAGCTATTGTATTGTTCAGAATCTATCTGGATGATTCATGAAATGCTTTTTCTTGTCTCGCCTTCTTTTCAAAGGCGTCACAAAGTGGTTTGAAGGGCTCCTCCTCAGGAAGCAGCGTGTCTGTGGTTAGCGTTAATGACTCTCCAGCCAGCCGCCAAGCAGCAGCTAAACTCGCCCTGCGGAAACAACTTGAGAAGACCCTCCTGGAGATCCCTCCACCCAAGCCACCTGCCCCAGAGTTCAACTTTCTGCCCTCCGCAGCTAATAATGAGTTCATCTACCTGGTGGGGCTGGAGGAGGTGGTCCAGAAT
>JBBPBX010059834.1:0-21637 GCA_038048925.1 Garcialebias charrua
CTTAGTGTGTGGATGTGTGGGACATGTATCAAATATTCATATAAATATTAAACAAATCATGTGTTTAGGGGAGGCTACATTTATTTAACAGCCAAATATGGGAAGATTCCTATTAGGCTAGCTTTAGCTAACCTGAATATTTTACAACCCTCCTGTCCTGCTAATACACTGACAGTACTTGCCTTTTGCACCCTGGATAGTTTTTTTTTCTGCCGCTCCAAAGTGAAGTGCACGAGTGAAAAAATAAAAAAATAAAAAAATAAATAACGCGCCTGTTAGGGGCGCGTGTTCACAGCAGCACCTGTGTGTGAAGGGAGAGCAGAGAGATAGGAGGAGGGAGGTGAGGGAGCAGGGGGGGGGGCGCCTAAGCAGTGCTGTTTCCCTGTTATTGATCATTTCATGCAGTTAAAGAAGATGCCTGCTAGAAAAACATTTTTTCTAGAGACGGTTTTGGCGCCCCCTGTAGGGCAGCGCCCGTATGCCTTGCATAACCTGCATAGTGGCGATTTGCGATCCTGGCCAAACCCCGGAAACCTGCTGTTCTAACACAGCCCCCACCGCAACATCAGATGCGTCGGTTGTTAAAGCTATTTGCGCCGCTGGGGATGGATGGGCCAAAAGGGCAGCAGTGGCCAGTGCAGCTTTAGCATCACCAAATGCCTGTAGGCGTTCTGGTGTCCAGTCAACACTGTCGTTGGGCTTTTTCTTTTTCAGCGCTCCATAGAGCGGACGCAGCAGTTGTGCTGCCCTGGGGAGGAAACGGTTATAGAAGTTAACCATTCCCAAAAATTCTTGTAGCGCTTTAACAGACTGGGGCTGTGGGAAATCGGACACCGCCTGCACCTTGTTTGGTAATGGGACAGCACCACTTGCAGAAATGCGGTGGCCCAAAAAGTCAATGACTGGCAGTCCAAACTGGCATTTCGCTGTATTTACAATCAGGCCATGTGCTGCCAGGCGCTGAAAAACCTCACGGAGGTGGGACATGTGCTGCTCAGCCGAGCTGCTAGCCACCAGGACGTCATCCAGGTACACAAATACGAAGGACAGACCCCTTAGGACTGAATCCATCAACCGCTGAAATGTTTGTGCTGCACCTTTAAGACCAAAAGGCATGCGCAAAAACTCAAACAGGCCGAAAGGCGTGATAACAGCGGTCTTAGGGACATCCTCCACATGCACAGGAACCTGGTGGTACCCCCGTACTAAATCTACTTTAGAAAAAATGGAGGTCCCAGCCAGGTGCACTGAAAAATCCTGGATGTGGGGGATGGGATAACGATCGTTCTCTGTGATGTTATTAAGGCGGCGGAAATCCCCACATGGACGCCATTTGCCGTCTGCTTTGGGCACCATGTGCAGGGGGGAGGCCCACGGACTGTTTGAGCGTTGCACGATGCCTAAACGCTCCATGTTAGCAAACTCTTCCTGTGCTATTGCTAGCTTAGTAGCATCGAGGCGGCGTGCACGTGCGAACACCGGGGGGCCCGTTGTGGGAATATAATGTTCGACCCCATGTTTTGTGTTTGTGTTTGCAAAATCAGGAACAGTCAGCGAGGGGAATTCAGACAATAAACGCTGAAACACATTACCCGAAGCTAAAAAGTTAGCATGCATTAAAGGCCCAGCTCCTCGCGTCTCACAAGGCAGTGACGAAAAAGACACAGCGTCGATCAAACGCCTGTTAGCTACATCAACAAGGAGCCCGTGAGCACAAAGAAAATCAGCCCCTAAAATAGGGACTGAGCTAGCAGCTACCACAAAGTTCCACTGGAAGTCCCGTTCATGGAAACACAGTCACCAACCTTTCGCCAAACGTCTTGATGGGATAGCCGTTAGCCGCGGTTAGCTGCGGCCCGCAGCCTTCTGCCAACCTGTCGGAGCCAGTCGGGGGAACGAGGCTCTTCTGCGAGCCAGAGTCCACCAGGAACCGCCTCCCCGACCTCGAGTCTTCGATGAAAAGCAGCCTTTCCTTGTCGCCAACGGCCGCGACTGCTAGCGGCCGCTGGCGTATTAGTTTCCCTGCGGCTTGTAACTGCACGGTGGGATGCATCGTCGTGCTTTGTCGCCAAAACGCTGGTGGTAGAAACAAAGGGTGGCTCCTGTCCGCCTGCGGCTAGCGACGCCTGCTACGACCGCTGGCTCGTCCGGCGCTGAGGGCGTTGTTTGAAGCTGAGGTGCTGCTGGAGAACCGGGGACCGCCGCCTGGACCGCGAAAGTCCTCGCAGCCAGCAGGATGCAGTCGGCTTCACGGGCCAGCGAGCGGTAATCCCTTTGCTGCAGAAACGAGGAGTTGGCCAGCGCGGTGCGTACTGGAGCCGGCGGAGGAAGAGATGGAGGAAAAGAAACTCGCAGTCTGCTGAACCCCTCAAAGACAACATGCCTTCCATGAGCTCAAGAGCTGTGCCATCGCCCACATCGGAGAGGGAAAGAAGTTTCTCAGCGTGCTCCGCGTCAGAGAGTGTGTAACGCTGCAGAAGGAGCTGCTTGAGTGCTTCGTATTTTCCTTGTGCAGGAGGGTCTTGTAGCAGGCTCATTACCCGCTGGGTGGACAATGGGTCCAGTGAAGCGACCACATGGTGGTATTTGGTGTCGTCTGTAGAAATCCCGCGAAGAGCAAACCGTGATTCGATGTGGGCGAACCACGACTGCGGTGCGTGCAGCCAGAAGTCCGGGATTTTAACGGCCACCGCAAAAGCGAGTGGGGCCGCCGGTGGAGGTTCCACAACCGCGGATAGCTCAAGAGAGTTGGCTGGATCTTCAGATGTCGACATATTCAATTCACGAGGGTCACCAGTGTAGGAGGCGATGAAGAGACGGGATGTAATCTTCACTTTTAATCAACTCCTACTAAACTGGCGGGAAACACCCAACACCGCCTTATATATCCCATACCACATCCGGTCCTCAGGACCTTTCACAATAAAACATTCTGTAATGCCTTCGGTCCACTGGGTGTGAGTAGAGCCCCCTAGTGGTCCACCACAAGATTTTCATTAATGAAAAGTGCGTTATAAATTGAATTCATTATTATTATTATTATTATATTAATTTTTGTCCATATCGCCCAGTCCTAAAACAGTGTTGCAAAAAATATTCTCAATGAGATGTGTGAGATAAAGTACATTTTAAGGTTCTATTGTTGTGTCATTCAGCAGGCCACAAGTATGTCAACCAATTCAGGGACAGCTGTGGACTCAGACTTTCAGGTGAGACAGAGTTCACGTTGTAAAAGTGCAAATAATAAAGCTGATTACCGATTACTTTTAGGTTAGTTGAACTTAGTCCCCTCTTCCAGATTGCATTAAATCAGTATTGATACCGTGGTAATGGTGGTGATGTTCTTGACAAAAAGGGATCGCTTAATCATAATCTGCTTGAAGCCCCATAAGAGCTTGTCCCAGTTCTGATCACATTTAAAAGTAAAATAAATGGGGAAAAAAAGACCTAAAATGGACCATAAGTGTTAGTATGGTATCTAAAAAAGCCAAGTCTGGTCCTCTGGACATTCAAAAAACAAAACAAAACAAAGCAAAAAAAAATTGTAGAAACGTTTCGTCTTTCGTCCGAAAGACTTCCTCAGTCTGAGAAGCTGTATTCAGCTCAGTCTTATAAATAGCACCCTCTCACAGTGGATCAACCAGTTGGCTGATGACAGCCTGAAACCAGCTGCTCACATGATCAAGGAGGACCATCAGCCTAACGATGGATCGTTAGCACCCTGATGGTTGTTTGCTATTCACAGAGGGCTGAGTGATACTAGCAATAACAGCATTGTAAGTGGGGGACAGTTGAACCCGGAGGCCTCCACCTCTGTTTAATGATGGACGGTTTCTTTTCACAAAGATGGCCTCCTTTACTCCTCTCTCAAACCATTGTTCCTCTCTATCAAGGATGTGAACATCTTCATCCCTGAAAGAGTGACCGCTGGCCTGGAGATGAGTGTAGACTGCAGAGTCCTGACCTGATGATGTTGATCTTCTGTGCTGGGCCATCCTTTTGGCCAGTGGCTGTTTAGTTTCCCCGATATAAGACTGATCACAGCCCTCCTGACACTGAACAGCATACACAATATTACTCTGTTTGTGCCGGGGGACTGGATCTTTGGGATGAACCAGTCTTTGCCGTAATGTATTTTGGGGTTTAAAAGCCACTGGGACGTTGTGTTTAGAAAATAAACGTCTCAATGTCTCTGAAACTCCCGCAACATACGGAATGACCACTGGTCTGGGTTCCTTCTTTTCACCTGATGGCTGGCTGGAGTCCTGTTTGGGTTTCTTCTCTGCTTTCAGGAAGGCCCAGTTAGGATATCCACATTTCTCTAGAGCCTGTTTTGTGTGTGATTTCTCCTTCTGTCTGGCTCCTGAGTTAGTGGGGACGCTGTCTGCTCTGTGATACAGAGTCCTGATGACTCCTAACTTGTGCTCCAGAGGGTGATGGGAGTCAAACTGTAAATACTGGTCTGTGTGGGTGGGTTTGCGGTACACCTCAGTTTGCAAATTTCCTCTATCAGAAACTGAGACCTCACAGTCCAAGAAAGCCAACCTGCCATTTTTTACATCTTCTCGTGTGAACTTGATATATTTATCCACAGAGTTGATGTGATCAGTGAAATGTTGGACTTCCTGAGATTTAATTTTAACCCAGGTGTCATCAACATACCTGAACCAATGACTTGGTGGTCTCCCTGAAAAGGATGTCAAGGCTTTCTTTTCTACCTCCTCCATGTACAGGTTGGCAACAATAGGAGAAACTGGAGACCCCATAGCACACCCATGTTTCTGCCTATAATATTGCTCCCCATATGTGAAGTAGGTTGACTGCAGGCACAGTTTCAAGAGTTGACACAGTTGCTCTGTGGAAAGCGTGGTCCTGCTGTTCAGAGTGGTGTCTGATTTTAACCTTAAACAGACCACCTCTACTGCCTCATCAACAGGAATGCACGTAAAGAGTGATGTGACATCAAAAGAGACCATTGTTTCATCAGTCTCCATGATGACATCCCTCACCTTATCCACAAAGTCCATGGTGTTCTGTATGTGGTGTTCTGAGCTGCCAACTAAAGGGATGAGTACAGATGCCAGATATTTGGAAACATTGTAAGTGACCGAGTTAATCATGCTAACAATTGGTCTTAAAGGTACACCTTGTTTGTGGATTTTGGGTAAACCATACAGACTTGGCGTGGCCTCCCCTGGGTACAGTCTGTGGTACAGAATACTGTCAATAGCCTTGTCCTGCTTCAAAATTTTCAGGCAATCTATCAACTTCTTCTTGTAACCACTTCCTGGATCTCTTTTCAGCGGTTCATAAGTGGTTAAGTCACTAAGGAGTGACATAACTTTCTCATGATAGTCTTTCTGGTTCAAAATCACTGTGCACCTTCCTTTGTCTGCTGGGAGAATTATGATGTTTTTGTCCTTGCTAAGAGTGGTGAGTGCATCTTTCTCTTCTCTACTGATGTTGGAAGGTGGTGGTTTAGCATTACTGAGACAGGCTGAAACTTTGACTCTGAGTTGTTCTGCTTCAAACTCTCTAATTTTGTTGTTACGGATGGCTGACTCAGTGGCTGTGATCATCTCTACCAGCGGAATTCTACTTGGTGCCACTGCAAAGTTTAGTCCCCTGGCAAGAATCTCTGTCTCCGGCTGGGTGAGCTGTCTGTCAGATAAATTCTTCACCCACTTCTCTGTCTCCCTGGCATGTAACTGTGTAGTGGAGTGTTGGCTTACACTGAATGTGTTGTTATTGGAATTGTGATGGTGTTGACGAGTTATCAGTAAGTTAAATTTGTTTTGTTGTTGTAGGATATTGGGGGGTCAGTATTAAACTTACACCCTTTACCTTAATTATTTAGTTATTCAGATTGAATAGTAATTTACGGATTCTTTTCTTTTTCAGTTTACCCATTATTTCTGTGATCGTTATGATGGACAAATAAACCATAAAGCAATTAAGTGACGAGGAGAGGTTGAATTTAGTTGGTATGCCAGGAGACATACCTTTTATTTAAAATAAATCAACTAAAATTAACACCATTACACTTGATTGACAGATTTCACTTTCTTGCAATTTAACACGTCAACACATTTTTGCAACACAACAGACATCAGTAATGAGTTGGCATATTACTTTTTTATCTGTGGCTCTTTAGCTTAAAAATGTAGTTATCAGCTTAAATTGAGAGGGAGAAGGAAATAGGAGGAAAAATGGAAAGATTTTAAGAGGTTTATCTTGTATTTATAAAACCAGATGACACTCTTCCATACGCGTCCAGCTAAGATATCATCACACCTCCAGTAAGCAAACAGCTGCTGCTTTACCTTAAGACGTCCGTCTCGGTTCTGTTAAAGAGCTGTGGTCAGCCTTGGACGTAACGAGTCGTAGGTCCCGCAACTCCAAACGTGTTTACCCTCTCAGTGTCGGTAATACTTGCTTTAGTCGGCAGAAGTCGTGGCAGTGATGGTTTTGGCTCAAGATAACTCATTCCAGAAAGGAATAAACAAAGTTCTGAGCTTACGCTCTGTTCGAAGTGGACTAATAACCAACATGTCATTAGTCCTTACTGAAGAACAAAGGTCTTTGGCTCTTGACCAAACCTCCGACAGCTTGAAGAGAAAGTTCACATCTCCTCTTCCTTACAGGAATTACGGTTCTAGCACAACTTGGAACTCTTAGTAGAGGATCTGATATCAGTGACGTCCTTCTCTGATTGGTTCAGAGGAACCAGTCGAGGAGTTCACTTGCTGTTATCAAGATTCAAGGTGAAAGCCAGAAGCAGAGAGAAATGTTTAGGAAAAAGGCAGACGCATAGTCTCCAGTAGTAAAATACTTGGATTAGCGTCTTAACACTTCTAAAACAAATCTGAAAAGCACAATTTGACATAAAATTCAACTCTGACACCATTATATGGTCAAGTAACACAGTAATGCTCCACATTAAAGAATAACATAGCATAATAGCACATATCATGAAAATGACTAAATGTTATTCTTTTGATTACATTAGAATAAAATTAAAGAAGCCAATAGTCTCTTTGTGAGTGACTATATATGTTCTCAGATTACAACTAATGGAATAAATTGTAGTAAATGTCTGTTTACTGATAGGGTCAGCAAAACGCATCACTGGACAGTTCAAAAAGACAAAGGTGTATCAGAGACCACTGTCTGGTCCATTACATTGTCGAGTCTTGGACTTGACATGCTGTGCTAAGCGTGCCTGATCTGTACAGTCCATCACTTGCTGAAGTGTGGTCTGATCTAGGCACATTGTTAGTTTTTGTTTAATGTGCTCTTCTTTGGCCTTCAAGGCCTCAATAGTAAAATTGGTCTGTCTTACCTGTTCATTCAGCAGCTGCGTCTGTGCCTTCTGAAGGATCTTGCTTGCCCGGTGCCCGACAATTTCAGTTCCAGGCTCTTGGGAATGACCCCACTTTGTCTGCATCTAAGGTTGAATCGCAAGTGGTTCCTGTAGTCTGCCCTCTTCCTAGCTGTTTTCTCAAACTCTCTAACAAGTTTGAGGCAATCCTGGCCAAAGTGGTTCAAAACCCTGATGCATGCTCAATAATCCAGGTAGAAAAATCTAAAAAAGCTAAGTCTTGTCCTCTGGATCAACTATCGTTGATAGAGAGGAACGATGGTTTGAGAGAGGAGTAAAGGAGGCCATCTTTGTGAAAAGAAACCGCCCATCATTAAACCGGGGTGGAGACCTCCAGGTTCAACTGTCCCCCTTGTAGGGATATCGCAGCGGTCAGTTTTGCTGACCGTACAATATTCCAGATGATAGATTGATCGATCAGGTTTTCACCTGACAAACTTATCATCAATATTCACGAGTTCTCTCTTTTTAGATTAATACCTATACAGTAATTCTGTGCCTTGGAGGTGAGAATGTAAAGACATGAAACGTCAATTTATGAACTGAATCATTTAATTAACATAATCAATAAATTACACCACACATCTGTACATGTTTGGATCGATCAAATTTCCTATAACTAACTATCAGCATAGATGAAACATAGGAACAACAGAACAAGTAAAGGATGATATTTTACTCATTTCAATTCTGTAGGTACATTAACTTAGTTTCTGGCTTAGGAAGATAAAGGTTTAGGAGGAGAAAAATGGAGGAAGAAAAGTTAAGAGTCAGGGAGTTATCTTGATGTGTTTAACCAGAAGCATGGCAGCTCTCCGGCTGAACTCGGCTACACGTTGGTACCCTTGGCAAAGCATTTGACGACTTTTACCTCGTGAAGATGGTCAGTCTCCCTCGGTCCAGTTTGGTCAGTTCGTTTACCGTTCTCAGCGTCTCCAGACGTGCGCCTTGACTCGAACCGAAAGTAACAGCAGCTCCTGGTGTTGTTGTTCAAGATAAGACGTTCCGTAAAGGAATGTCAATAAAGTGAAGCTTTTCACAGCTTGAAATAGATTTATAACTTGGCATGTTATAAATCTTTTAACTGAATGACGTGGTCATTAGCGTGTTGACCAGACGATCATCAGTTCTTTGGGGAGCCTCATCAGGGCATTGAGGTCCTCAGCAAACTCCAAGGAAAACAGGAAGTCAGAGCTCTTTTAAGGCTAACTTGACCTAGAAAGACGTAGCTCTTTCTGATTCGGTCTGTTAGGCCAGGAGCCACTGAGAGGAGGCATAAGTTAGATTAAAAATGTCAGAAAGGATAAGAAAGTTAGTTTAAGACGCCAGTCTCATGATACAGCAGATTTAGAACTTTCTTAACTCATTACCAACACTGTTGTATGAATAAACAAACGTCATCAGAGCATAACATATGGGACCTATTAATGATACAGGTAGTCCCCGACTTACGAGCGAGTTCCGTCACTAGGGGGCGCTCGTATGTCAAAAATTCGTAAGTAGGATCACATAGTAAAAAAAAAAAAATTATTTTTTTTTTTACTTTTTTTTTTTTTTTTTATAAATGAATACATGTACAGTACTGGACAGTCACCAAGCACTTAGCCTATCCTAACACAGTTTTTAAAGATGAAGGAATAAGTTGAATTGTCTCCCTTTCACATAAAGGGAGCAAGCTCCCTATGGAGCCTGCAGGGAGGAGGGAGACAATTCAACTGATTCCTTCATCTTTAAAAACTGTGTTAGGATGGGCTAAGTGCTTGGTGACTGTACAGTACTGTACATTTATCTATTTATTAAAAATATACAGTATATTGAAGGATAAATCACTGTTATACACGTTATTATAATTAAACCTATATTATTCACATGATCAAAAGATGAAGGATAAATCACTGTTATACACGTTATTATAATTAAACCTATATTATTCACATGATCAAACCTATAGTAGAAGTGTTTCTATTCACAAATGTGTCTCATGTAACCACAAAGGGTTTTACATGTTCAGGTGTGCCAGCATTAATCTCACGGACCAAGCTGATGACCAGGCCTCAACCCACGGGCCACCTCTTTGAAGCAAACCAGAGCTGCACACAACACATTCCAGGGGGGGGAGGACACACATGCAGCAAAAACATCTTTGGTGTACCACACACATCAGAAATCATGCTCAATACACAGGCTCACACTTAGTTAATCACACACAAGGTGCACAGGACAATAACTTGTTTAAACTTAAGCAAAACTCGTTTAAATCTAGAACTGCTCCTCTGAATTGGCACAAACAAAGAAGCACACAAACTGATAAAGGTCAGGAAGCGGAGACCTTGAGCAGGATCATAAATCTCGTTGCTAAGGCAACTATCAGGTTTAACCAATGGGACAACAGCAAAATCCCAAAACAATTTATGGTACCACATAACATCACGTATCAAAGAGACACTTTAGGCATTCCTGGAGCGACTTCACGGCGAGAGGTTCGATCCAGCAGCTTGGTTCGTGTGCACATGAATTGACCTAATGCCCATTTTCTGTTTAACCTGTTTTAAACCTGTGTCTTAATCAATAAACCTTACTTTTTCTAAGAAACGCCTGGTCATTCAGAACACGTCTTTAACTGAAATTCCTTCAGTTTACAGTATTTTTATTTTTTATTGTTTTTTATTTATAAATAGATAAATGTACAGTACTGTACAGTCACCAAGCACTTAGCCTATCCTAACACAGTTTTTAAAGATGAAGGAATCAGTTGAATTGTCTCCCTCCTCCCTGCAGGCTCCATAGAGAGCTTGCTCCCTTGTTAGGCTGATTGGTGACTCTAAATTGACCCTAGGTGTGAGTGTGAGAGTGGATGGTTGTTTGGTGTGAGTGAGACAGGTCCCTCTTGTAAATGAGTCCCCGTGATTCAACGAGGCTAGCCTGTATAAATAAAGGTTGAATGAATGAATGAATGTGAAAGGGAGACAATTCAACTTATTCCTTCATCTTTAAAAACTGTGTTAGGATAGGCTAAGTGCTTGGTGACTGTCCAGTACTGTACATGTATTCATTTATAAAAAAAAAAAAAAAAGTAAAAAAAAAAAAAATCTTTTTTTTTTTAATGAGATGCATGCTCGTAAGTCCGGGACCTCGTAAGTCAGAGCGCTCGTAAGTCGGGGACTACCTGTAATAGCTTGATTATTAAATAGGACAAAAACAAAAGTCTTTGGGTGTCTAGATTGTCCTGAGCTCAAGCTAAAATGAATGAGATAAAGTGTTCCTTTTATCTTCACATGCAAGTTCGAGAGGAGAGGAGAAATCCTCCATGTACAACATTTTGAATTAAGCAGAGTATTTGATTTATCTGACATTAAAATGTACTGATGCTCTTACAAATAAAATTATTCATTTGATGACATTTGAATTAACAAAATTAAAAGAAGTCTCTGGATGACTTAATTTATGATGTTTGATTCAAATTAAAACTAATAAAAGTATTATTGTCCCTTCAGGAATAACTCCCAAAAAGTTCATTACTGAGAGCGATCAGAGAAGTGTTTCAAAGGTCAAGGTTGTATCACTACACCCTCTTACAATGCTGTGATTGCTTGCTAGTATCACTCAGCCCTCTGTGAATAGCAAACAACCATCAGGGTGCTAACGATCCATCGTTAGGCTGATGGTCCTCCTTGATCATGTGAGCAGCTGGTTTCAGGCTGTCATCAGCCAACTGGTTGATCCACTGTGAGAGGGTGCTATTTTAGCCTGGTTAAAACCAGACCCTGTCCTTCACTTCGCTTCAGACAAGGGTCTGGGACCTGTCCATTGACAAACGATTCTTGCTGGAGGCGTGGGCTCTACTGATGGCTGCTCCCCCGTGGTCTGCTGAACTTGACTTCAGCTCTGCCTCCTGCTGAATTTTCTCTCGCTCCGTTGTATATTCTGTGTTTATATGATAATAAAAGGTCCTAATAAAATAAAATAAAACCATGGAGCGCTGGTCCAACACACCAGAAGACCAGGAAATCTGATGGGACTTGGGCAGCAACTTAAAACCCGACTTTAATTCTCTCGTGACAACCTGAGACGTTTCCTTGTTCAGCGGAGGGAGAGGAGGAGGGAGTGAACACTTGACTTTTGGGAAAAAAAAACCAAAGAAAACTCCAGATAAGGGATTAAAGAGCGACTAAACCCAAAATTAACTTTTTTTAGCTGATAAACTCCCTAGAATGTGTTTAAAAAGTTTCAGAGCACTATTTCTGTGTAAATTTTCATGTATTTGTGCGTATTAGACATCGTCTCCTGCCTTAATATAAAACTGGAGCCACTCCCCCGAGAAGGTCACTCCCCCTCCAGAGTTCAGGGGTTGGATTAGCGATTAGCAACATAGCATTAGCATTGATGAGTGAAGCTGTTCCAAGAATAGCTCTTCAAACTGATGTTCACCCACCCTTACACCATCAGGGTACAATCCGTTTGGAGGTGAGTACCATTTTACACCTTTCATTCCATAATTTATCTTTTGAGTATATGACGTGTTTCTTCATGTGCTGTGTTTGCGACCTGCAGCTTTGCTTCGGTGTGGCCCCACATAAGGTCGTGGCGTTTTCATCTGTTGCTGATCAACGTTAAGTTTGTGTTGTAGTTGTGTTTAAATGCTCTGTTCCCCCCTGAGAATCTGTTCCCCCTGTGTCGGGATCCGACCGTGAGGCGCATCTGAGTTCTGAAACGAGTCCACACTATCGTGTCACGGTTATAGCTCATTTTAATCGACAGCTCCTGGTGAATAAATAAATAAATATAAAACCTCCACTAAATAAATAAACCTGGTCTAGAGTGTGGGGTGTAGACTACTGTACAGTATGCTGGTGAAGATTCTCAGTCGTCCAGGACATGATAAAATCAAAAAAGGCGTTCAATACAGAACAACTGGACTTTATTTGTAACAAACAAGACGTTTCACTTCTCATCCGAGAAGCTTTATCAATAGGGTATATGCCACGGGTAGTGGTGACGTACTTCCGTTAAAATATTGGTCGTACGCTGCACTTCCGGTTCTGGTCGACAGCAGTTGTTTTTAGCGGTAGCTTCTAGAACTAGACCATGTAAAAGACACAAATGGTAAATTATCTGCGAGCTACTGGTACAACAAGAGAGATTTGTTGTGTGCCGTTGTGTCCAGTGAATAGCAGGGACAATAGAGCGCTTAGTTTTTTATATTTTAATGCCAGAGTTCGTGGCTAACCGAGTTAGCCTTAAAGCTAACACTCGGTTGTAGCTGGCGTTTTAAACCTCAGAATATTCAAGAGCCAGCATCAAACAGTGGTTAAAAATGAGCTGTACCTGCATTGTTCCAGTGGAATAATTATCCCTTCCATGACCGGGGCTTTGGGAGAAGCAGCAAAGAGAGGACAGCGAGGAGGAGAACACAGCAGCTCAGTAAGAAACATGAATATGACTCGACTCCACATCCTGCACTTGTAGATTTAATGTTGGAGTCATGAGTGATTTAATAAAAGTTTGTAACTACATACTTTTAAAATAATATTCAGATTTTAACAGTTTTCTAATCTGTAAATATGTTTGTAAACTCCTAGTAACTTCAGGGCTGTTACACCTCTGAAATATTCTCTGCTGTTTCCTTTAATATGAAACCAGAACTGTTTCACTTCAATTAAACTTTTATTTCCTGATATGTAATTATTTATTTTAAAGCATAACTCTCATAAAGAGTTCTCAGTTTGGTTTTTTACGTTATGAAGGTAAATATGATCACTTTTTTGTTTTTTCAGGTTTGCATCATCTGACCTCCTGATGTGTTTCTGACCCATGACTGCGCTGCTCTGCCATCCATGGTCAGTGTTCACCAAGAATGAGACGAGAGGAACTCCCCATCAAGTTCAAGTTGTGTTTGTCATATACAGGTTAACACAGAGTTAACAGTACAATGAAGTGCTCAGGATGAGAAGATCCGATTTGACTTGCTAAAAAACTATACTATACTAAAAGCATGCAAAGTGAAAAAGTAATTATAATATTCACAAAGTCCTGAAGAGAGACAGTAAACATGGTTGGATATACAGTAATGATGCAGCAGGATGAATTTGAATGAACTACTGTAAGTATTTCAAACTAGTAATACAGTACAAGCTAACATGCACATAGTTATATATATACAGTATATATATATACACTACACATAATCAACATTACACAGGTTGTGTGACAGGTTATTGCACAAGTAGTGACATTGAGATTGAATTATTAGTTATTACCAGTTGTTCAGTGTTATTTATTGATTATTTATCCACACCACCCCATCAACCCATATCCTGCAGCCCATTGAGTTCTTCCTGTTCTTAAATGACCTTGACCTTGGATCAAAGCAACGGGACCTTGCTGACCGGTACGGTGTCCATCAGTCCACGGTCAGGGCCAGGCGGATCATCACTGCAACTTTTTATTGACAGTACTCGGCTCAATTAGGACCCGATACAGTACCTGAAGAGCAGATGCATAAAAATCTACCTGCAGACTTCAGGACTACTGTACCCTGACACTACAGTCACACTACTTACTACTTGTAAGAAAATAAAATGTTCAAAACATTCTGACTTTGTCTTCTTATTATCACCCAAAAAAAATGTGTATGTTTATTTAAGACAGGCTTAGAGTTCAGTTTATTTTAGCCAGTTTATTAAAAACAAATTTGATGATGATGTTACATTACTGTAGAAAACGTATGAGGCACAATATTTAAACAGTTTATAGCATTACAGCTTCTGACTTTAAGTCACAGCTTCCTCGACAGCTAATGGAGATTTAAAAACATTAATCAGTCAGACAAAGGTAAGTGATGAAGCAGCTCTTCTGTTCAACCATCCACATGGATCACATGTCCTTCGTCATCAGTGGAGCAACTTGTTTGTATTTGATCTCGGCTCACAAACATCCAGGCTGGACCAGCTGGCTCCCTCCTCATCATCACTACGGTGTCCTGTACAGTGAAAGAAAACATCTCTTATTAAGAGCTGCTATAAACAGTGAGATTCACAAAACCATATAGCAGATGTTGAATATAAAGAGTTTATATTGTCTGATATTTAACTTCAACTCAAGTTTTGTACACAAACTTGAATTAAAATAATTAAATTAAAATAACTTGTTTCTAAATCTGCTCTAAATCTCCTGCCTCCTTGTTTGAAACTGAACTGTCAGGTGGCTTTGACTCAAACAGTGGGGCTTCTGCTGCTCCTCATGGACTGTAAACACTCAGCCCTGACTTCTCCTGCCTCCTTGTTTGAAACTAAACATTTGTGTTAAATCAGAAATGTACAGACAAAACACGTTTACTCAACAATTTAGCAAGGGTTAACTATGTTAGCTGTGTTAGCCTACATGATGCAGTTTGGTGAACTGAAAACAAATACAGACTTACCTTCAGAGTTATTTATGTAGTTGGACACATAAAGCTTAAATCCTTTGTCTTTCTTAGATGTGCGCTTTAGACAAGGTCTGAATAATTCGGTACACATCCTTGACTGTCGGCAAGTCCTGCAGAGATTGTGTAAAGATCGCCATCCTGTGGCTGTGAACCGGAAGTGCGCCGTCTGTCCAATGAATGCGGAAGCCCTATAACGGAAGTCCGTGGCATATAGCCTATTGGGTTTGCAGACAGTCAAGGGAAGCAGTTATAACAGGACAAGCCATTGACACGCACCAACATATTTAAATTGGAAACTAACACCCCCCACATACTTGGGATAACACGTACCTGTGACCCATTCAAAGTTCAGAGTGTGAAAACAGAGCTTACAGAACACACACACACATCCTACTGTATGTGAAATGACAAGTCACACTTCACCCATTGATAGCAGGGACCTGTCAAAGTCTTTGTTGTTCTAATTCACAAACAAAGCTCCTCTGTTCTCATCAGGTGTGAGACGCCTGGGAACCAAACCCAGGGCCGGACCATAAGTTTTAGAGAGTTCAAATCTTAGACCTCCTCCTCTGTTTAAAGATGGTTTCTCTCTTTTTACATAAATCGCCTCTTTAACACCTCTCTCAAACCACCTGTGTTCTCGGTCCAAAATATGTACATTTTGGTCCTCAAAACTTCCTTTTCCTTCCCTTCTGTCCTTGTGGGGATGTGTTCTGCCCGATGCTGTAAGGTTCTGATAACAGAAAGTTTGTGCTCCAGTGGATGGTGAGAGTCAAACAGGAGATACTGGTCTGTGTGGGTTGGTTTTCTGTAAACTTCAATGTTGAGGCTGTCCTCTCTTTCCATGTGAACCAAACAGTCCAAAAAAGGAAGCTTATTGTCATCCTCTCTGGTGAACTTGATGTTGTTATCTACCAAGTTAATGTGTCTGGTGAACGCTTCCACCTCCCTTCTGTTGCACAAAAAAATTCCTGCGGGATCAATAAATCTTATCTTATCTTATCTCCTCTGCGGGGCTAGTGGCTTTGCTCTCCCTACAGACAGAAACAAGACATTTGTTACAGTAAATTCTAGAAAAGCTGTATTAAAATTCATCATTGTAAATAACTGGAGTTAGTAGGAGAGCTCATATCTCTCCAGTTTTAGCTTCTCTCCATTGGCTCCCTGTCAAATCCAGAACTGAATTCAAAATCCTACTTCTAACCTACTTTGTACAAAGCCCTCAACAACCTAGCTCCATCTTATATTACAAATCTTGTTGTTCCATATTTTCCTAATAGAGCATTTTGCTCTCAGACTGCAGGTTTACTCGTGGTTCCTATAGTTTCCAAAAGCAGAATGTGAGGAAGATCTTTCAGTTCTCAGGCTCCTCTCTTGTGGAACCAACTTCCAGTTTGTGTCTGTGAGGCTGACACATTGTCCAGTTTTAAAACTGGTCTTAAGACTTTGCTTGTTGATAGGGTTGGCTTGTTATGGTGCTATATGCATAGGCTACTGGAGGACAAATCAAACTTTTTTCCTTAAATTTGTATTTACCGTACTTTCCGCCCGATAAGTCGCACCGCCCTATAAGTCGCATCAGTCCAATTATGTCCAATAAAGTGGAAAAATCTACTACTGTACAGGTTTTTTATTTATTTATCTCCGACAGAATCTAGTCTGACAAATACAAATTATCAGTCAGCCACCAACACATCATATTTATAATTTTTATTACTAATATTGAAGGATGGAAGCAGCTGATAGAGGACAAGAAAACTTCCTGCAAAGATAAGTGTAGGCTTTGTGGTAGGCTAAATCTCATTCAAATTAAAAATATGACTGGAGAAAAATTATTTCTAGCTGCTATTTTTTGATAGTTAATGTCTGGGTTTTTGTTGTTGGTTTTTCATTATTTGAGAGAAAGGGTGCACGCTCCCGACACAGGGGGAACAGAAATTCGCACAGCACCTGCGTTCTTTTGTTGCAAATAATGTTGTGGATCAAGGTACTGTATTTGTAAAATAATAATAATAATCTGTGCAGCAGTATTTATTTTGCACTGGGTCATCTGTTTGACAAGTGAACAAAGTGATAGAACAGTAATGTTTCTCAAGTATGTTTTTTTTATAAGGTGCATACCTGCAAACTCAGAAGGGATGAAAAAGGTGACAAACGTTGCGCCAACCCCCCCCCCGAAAGATTTTGTAATTTTTTAACATGCTTCAGGTAAAAGTCATTTACTAACCTGATTTAATGAGAACATAAATAGGAAAGATTGTGTCAACCAAAAAATTAACAACCAACAACAGCAGCAAGTCAAATACAGCAGAACATTTTGCTAACAATGCGCTGCTCCGAGTCAACAGATGCATTTAAAAACTTAAGACTTATCTCTTCAGACAGGCTTTTGGTTAATTTTGTACATTGATTTTAGAGTTTGTTATGTTTTACCTTTTTGTATAGTACTTCTGTGATTTTATGATTTTATTTTTCCTTTTTATTTTTCCTTTTGTAAAGCACTATGTGACTCTCATGTCTGTGAAATGTGCTATATAAATAAAACTTACTTACTAACAGTAAAAACTCATTTCTTAAATGTTTTGCCAGAAATTTTTGAATAAAGTATATTTCCTGCATTCTGGTGTATTTTAACAAGTTGTTAAACATCTATGTTTACCTACATGTAAACACTTGATTCAATAACTATTTTAGAGACATCTAACAAAATAAAGTCAGGTTCTGTGGACAGATTAAAAAATTGTTGAAATTATTATTTATCATGCATCAGGATATTTTAGAGACACCTCATTCAACTAGTTCATAGACATCATCCTGTTTTTAAACTCACTCCTGTGGCTAAGATAATGAAATTAATGTGACAATTTATCACAGTGACTTTAGAGGTGCAATTGACTTTTATTTTGTTAATTTTTATTTAGTTTCATTTGTAACACAACATGCCATTTTACTAAACAATGGTGACACTCAATAAAAATATTAACTTTACCCAATGAGCAGGTGACATTTTAATAACCACCAGCAGTGAATTTAGGAGGGGCTTTTTAGTTTTCTGATTTAGTGATACACACCGTGGTGAAGTTAGTTCACGACTCCGTCATGTTTTCATCAGCGTGGTGTTCTCCCGTGTCACTTTGCAAAACTGCGTGTTGCAGGCTCCAACACGTTGGAGGAGTTGACTCGAACAGTTTTCTCTGCTCTCTTCCCTCGCGCTCTGTTGAACCTCCGCGCGCGCGACTCGCACAGAGCTCTCTGGACTCGCGCTGCGGAGTTGTTGTTTATTTTACTTCGGTTCAAAGACTTCGCTGTCGTCTCCTCCCCCTGTCTATCCTGAGGTTGTGATTGGCCAAAATGACGCGCTCCAACAAAGATGTTTTATTGTCGACAGATGCATTACTCTGTCTTGAAATCCAGTCAGTGGGAAATAATGCATTCTAATCTGCCACGGGTCTGACCCCCCCCGAAAACAAAAACTCATCGGATCTACACGAATCACGTAAATGATATATTTTGCTTTGAAAACGGCGAATTTCGCCGAAAGGTGACTAGTTTGCAGGTATGATTACTACTGTTTACATTTACACTACCGGTACTTTTTATATCTACACTACCGCTGTTGTATACTGTATATTTTTTACTAGCCTTACTGTATATGCCACTTTACCTCTATACCAATATCAACTACCTCATACATATACTGTGTACATAAACTTCATATGCTGCTTTGTCACTCTATTACAAATGTCAATGCCAGAACTTTCATTTTATTTTATAGATATACTTTTTACACTTTTTTACACTTTTATACTACTATGAAAAAACTCAGGACAGTATTACACTTTTATTATTTCATTTTATGCTTATGTTTATTAAATGTTTCAGTGTTTTAGTGTTTAAATGTTTACTGTTGCACCGAGGGACGGAGAGAAATGCAATTTCAATCCTGTGTATGTCCTGTACATATTGCAGTTTTGACAATAAAGTTGACTTTGACTTGACTTTGACTTATACACTCACCAGTGTCTGGAACAAACTAGCAGTTATTTTGGGACATGGAGAAATTGTTTTATATGGTACTACCTGAGCAACATTGACGGTGTATTTGTAGCTGCTGGTCCCTGTTCCTCCTCATCTGCAGCCTGACTGAGCTCTTCTGGAGTTTAATTCATTTCATATGAAGGTCTGCCTTGACAAGGATAGATCAGAACACAGATCAGTATTAATACAGTAACAGTGACAACACACTAGAAACTTTAAACAGTTTATTTCACAATAACACAGCTGTCCACTCTGTCTAAAATCAGACAACGTTATATAAAAAATATAAACCCAACCTAAACTAGGCTGACCCACTTCTATGAACTAAACACCCGGACAAAATCGTGGCAAAATTTATGGCACAACTCCAACAAAACGAATTTATACACTCACCAGGATGTCTGGAACAAACTAGCAGTTATTTTGGGACATGGAGAAAGTTATATCAGGACGTGTCACCGCTGATATCAGGACATTCATCTCCTTTTTGTTAGGTCCGACACATGAGCTCCCTCGCGCTGCTTCCAGCAGCGAACAGGAAACAGAAAGTCCGTTTTCTATCTACTTTCAGGTCGTGTGACCGGACATTACATCCAATAACACAGCATGTTTAGACCATTGCAAAACTGTTACAACCTTCTTAGATTCTAACAAAAAAACGAGACAGAGCTTCTTTTAGTAAGGCATTAAAAATGGCGATTTCTTTCCCACAATGCTGTGCGCCACTTTGCGCTGCGGACCAGTGACGTCACGCTCCAAAGCTCTATAAAGGTACAAAGAAAAAACATTACTGAAAGGAATGCTTTATTTTATATGAGATTGAAAAGAGACAAAACAAAGGTTATTATTCAGTTAAACTGCTTTTCTATGATGTGGATCCCCATGTGTTTGTTTAAAACTGACTTACATCCAAACCTTTGTCCACAAAGATCACAAGCAAATGGTTTCTGTCCTGTGTGAACTATGATGTGTTTGTTTAAATCTGACTTATATCTATACCTTTTTCCACAAAAATCACAAGCAAATGCTTTCTGTCCTGTGTGAACTATCATGTGTGTGTTTAAAGTTGACTTCCGTCCAAACCTTTTTCCACAAAAATCACAAGCAAATGCTTTCTGTCCTGTGTGAACTATCATGTGTTTGTTTAGATAACCCTTTCTGTTAAATCTTTTCCCACAGTCTTTACAACTAAATGAGGTCTGTCTTGACTGTCTTTTCTCGACTGAGCCTCCAGTTTTCTTCACTTCAACACATTCCTTGACAACCAAACAACTTGAAGACATCACTGACTGACTTGTCTTGTGAAATTGTTTCCCATGCTCAGTGAAGCTGCAAGATTTGTTGACAGTGTTTACGCCTGACTCAGGAGCTCTGCTCTTCTTCCAGTCTTTGTCACCATCTTCAGGTTCTGACCCAGAGTCTGATAAGTCTTTTAGCTGAGAGTCAGAGTCATTCACATCATCACCTTCATCATCCTCACTGACTTCAGTCTCTGAAGAGCTGCAATCATCTCCATAAGTATTTAGATCTGGGTTCCTGGTAGTCTCTGCTCCTCCACAGTCCTCTCCACCAGTTGATGCTTTCATCTGGTCAGCTGAACTGCTGGTTGGAAGATCTTCCTCTTTTACTTGGTGCTGATGAAGCTGTAAAAATAGATGTTTCTCTTCATCTTCCTCACTCTTCAAAGGAACAGCAGTGAATGCAAACCCGGGGTCATCAGTCTCTGTTTTCACACAAAACTGCTCTCCCTCTTGACTGGTCCACAGTTCCTCATCTTCCTCCTTTATGTTGAGGGTCTCTGGATCCTGTTGATCCACCCCAAGCATCTGTACTTCAGGAGCTTCTTTAATCAGAACCATCTGCTGAACATCTGCAGGGACCACAGAAAACGTGAACATCAGGCACAATTATAACTTTAAATTCACACATACAGCGATGCTTGAAAGTTTGTGAAGCCTTTAAAACTTTATAAATTTCTGCATAAAAATGACCTAAAACATCATCAGATTTTCACACAAGTCCTAAAAGTAGATAAAGAGAACCCAGTTAAACAAATGAGACAAAATATTATACTTGGTCATTTATCGAGGAAAATGATCCAATATTACATGATTTTTCCTGAGATTTGTCAAGCTGTTTTATCAGTAATGCACAGAAATAAATTATAAATTGACGAGAGCATGTAGTGTTCACATGCTGGTGAAGATTCTCAGTCATCCAGGACATGATAAAATCAAAAAAGGCGTTCAATACAGAAACAACTGGACTTTATTTGTAACAGAAGACATTTTGCCCTTCATCCAAAAGGCTTTCCCAATTCTAAGAGAAGATTGTGAGAGTAAAGTTATAAATGCTGAGCTGACACACACACACACACACACACACACACACACACACACACAGGTTTGTCAATGTGGTTTAGCCGGACTTTTTCGCCAAACCCGCCCGAAGGTGTAATACGGGGTCTACCCCTTCCCGAGGTCCTAGCGACCTGGGACCAAGCTCAGAGCACTCTAAAAATTTTGAAAAAAATTTGGGTCACTTTAGCTTTCCGATAGGAGCTTCACAGCACGTTTTACCACCCAGACTCCAGTGTGGTTTACAAGGACGTCAAAAAATGTGGTTTATGAGGACAAACATGCATTATGGGGTCTTTAAAGGGACATTTAAACTCCGCCTACTTAACATAAAATTAACATAAAACACACAAATGTGACAGGAGGACAAACATGCATTATGGGGTCTTTAAAGAGACATTTAAACTCCGCCTACTTAACATAAAATTAACATAA
>JBBPBX010059835.1:0-21637 GCA_038048925.1 Garcialebias charrua
TGAAGGAAACATGAGGGAGACCATATATTGTGTCTTTAAACACATATAGTGCCACCCAGATGTAACTAAAGGATTTTAACAGGGGTCAGTATTAAGCTGACCTCTTTATCCTTAATTAATTTACTTATTCAGATTGAATAGTAATTTCACGGATTCTTTTCTTTTTCAGTTTACCCAATATTTCTGTGATCTTTATGATGGATAAATAAACAAGGCCATTAAGTGACAGAGACGTTAACTTAGTTGGTATGCCAGGCGACACTACCATTTATTTAAAATAAATCACTAAATTAACACCATTACACTTGATTGATATGATTTCACTTTCTTTCAATTTAATACGTCAGCACACTTAAATTCAACACAACAGATTTCAATACTGGATGTTAAACATATTTAGTCTGAGGGCTCTTTAACTTAATTTAGTTTCCAGCTTAGAATTGAGGGAAAAGAGAGGAGGAAAGATTTAAGAAGAATTGGGAGGTTAAGAGAGGAAGTTTATCTTGCATTTATGAAACCAGATGACACTCTTCCGTACGCGTCCAGCTAAGACATCATCACACCTCCTGCAAGCAAACAGCGGCTCCTTTACCTTAAGACGTCCGCCTTGGTTCTGGTAAAGAGCTGTGATCAGCCTTGGACTGACGAGTCGTCGGTCCCGCAAGTCCAAGCTGGACTCCACACGTGTTTACCTTGTCGGTGTCGGTGATACTCGCTTTCGTCGGCAGAAGCCGTGGCAGTCGTGGCTTTTTGGCTCAAGATAATTTATTCCAGGAAGGAATAACAAAGTTTTGAGCTTACGCTCATTCGACGTGGACTCATAACAGCAGGTTATCAGTCCTTAGCTGAAGACGAAGGTCGTTAGCTCTTGACCAAACGTACCCCAGCTCTTTGGGAAAGGTTCACATCTCTTTGAAGTTCCCAGTAGACTCATCAGGAACTTTCTCGTTCCTTCCAAACTCTTGCAGCCTCTTGCAGACTCTGAAGCGTTCCAGCAAAACTTAGAACTTAAAGAAGGATCTGAGATGAGAGTAACTTGTCTCTTTTTCATTGGTCCGTGGACCAGTCGAGCAATTCACTTGCCGTTATCACGACCCAAGTTTACAGCCCGAGCAAAGGGAAATTGTTTAGGAAAAGACAGAGCAGGCTGGAGCCCTTTTCATGAGAAACAACAGATTACTGTCTTCTGACTTTCTAAACAAAACCGTCTGGTCTCTCTGACCCGAGACTTCAACTTTAACACAGCAGTGAACACCGTTTAACTCTTACAGAATAACACAGCTTAAAAGCACACATCATGAAAATGACAAAAGTTATTCTTTTGATCACATCAGCCTAAAATCAAAGATAGAAATAGTCTCTTTTGGTGACTATGTTCTCAGATTACAGCTAATGGAATGATTTTGTGGTAAATGTCTTGCTTTACTGAGAGGTCAGTAAAGGTCATCACTGGACAGTTCAAAAACCTTAGTTTGACCCTGGGTAGGTCCACTACATCTCCCCCCTTTTGGAAGCCATCGCCAGTCCTTGGGGATGGGGTCCAACACGAAAGGAAACCTTGAACTGTCTTTGATCTTGGAGTAATCCAGCAAGTGGAAAAGAAAAATCAAAATTATAATCCCATAAAGTTTTTGGAACTTCCATACTGTTCGGAGGTAATCCCATTGCGAAAAGCTTTTACTCCCTTGGAAAACTGAGTCTGTTAACTCTTGGAAAACAAAGTCTGTGATCCTTTGGAAAACAAAGTCTTATAATCCACAGCGGTAATTCCACAGCAGTAATTCCACAACGATTAGTTTTGTTGATTGATCAGCAACAATTGTTTTCATAATCAGCATGTAGAGGGAATCCCTCGATTGACGCAGAGGAGGCGACCCTTGGACGAAGGTTGAAGACCAAGCGTTGGAGCTGCAGGTCCCCACATCGAAGGTTGTTGGCTGGTTGGTTTCCAGTCAGTGCCACTCTGGTTCTATGTGTCATGCAATTATGTGGTTTTTTAGGTGGGCTTATGATTGGGATTTTACATTAGGCCCTACCTATATGCACCTGGTATGTAAGCTATCATGGTTTAGATCAGCTACAATTACCAATTAAGGGGTGGATCAATTCTGTAAAATTAGATATAGGGATCTATACCTATAAAATTTTGGAGGGCTTCTGTAACGAAGGCCTCTAATTCCAAACTATTCCTCCATTCATTACTTAGTTTAGGTTAAACTAAAATAAAATGAAATATAGTTTGATCTAAATGTCTGTTGTCTTTTAGACGAACGACGTAGGATTTGGTATTCCTAATAAATTTTGAAGTCTATGGCGAGACTCATCAAAATGAATAGATAATCTAGAATAGAAACGATCGAATCGGTTCAATTTAGAAATTGTGAGACCAGTGTAGTTTATTGTACCTTGAGTAGCTTTAAACTACATTGACTCTTCGACGATTGAGATTTAACAAAACGAACTGCATGTTGGCATAGTTAAATCCATATCATTCATTAACCAATGTTAATACAAAACCTTTTTGGCTGGGAGTGTTCAGAACCAAACAATATCTCAACTAATGACAACAGTAATGACTAAACAACAAGGAAACAACGTTTCACTGCTTCGACACACTCTTGTCGTCAGATTCCAAAGTGCAACACACAAGAAAACAGGTCTCAACTTTATGACCGAGGTCAAATTAAATCTCGTGGATTTAAACGGTTGTTAAGGTTAGTTTTTTGTTGTGGGTTTTAGGCTTAGCGTTTCTAAGTTCAAATTGGACAATGCGACTTATAGGGTGGAAAATACGGTAGTTTAAACCTGATTAGTTTATTTACTAACTTGTGTTTGTACGACCTTATTATCCCATGAAGTCGGTGAGTTTGTGAGATCTTTGTCTTTTGTGGAGTCATTGAACGCCTTGTAAGGTTTGATCTGATTTCGATGTACCCATTTAGCAATTGGCTCTTTGCGGCCTTTGCTGATTTTGATTTCGTAGACGACTGAGGACACTTTGTCTGTTATCAGATGAGGTCCAGTCCACCTGGGCATTAGTTTGCGGGCGAGAGTTCCGGTCTCGGACCCTCCTTTCCCGGTTGCTGGGGCGAACGTATAGTACCAGACTCTGTCTCCCACTTGGAGTTCATTGTGAGAGGCCTTCTGGTCATAGTACGCCTTACGTCCTTCAGCGGATCTTTCCAGGTTTTTCTGGGCGAAAGCAAAAGTGTTTCTGAGGTGTACATTCAAATCTTTGTCTTTGGCATGGCCTAACATCACCCCCCTTTGGTCATGGGGGACCACGAACACAGGTGAGGACGTCCGTCCATGGGCACAAGTTAGGATGCCACCGTTTAGTTTAAGCTGTTCGCGCAGCTGAGAGAAGACGGTACACAGGAATCGTTTAGGTTTTGGCCAACGTATCTTCTTACGTTTACCTCTTTCCGTGTAATTCAGGTGTGTCACAACCGTCGGCGCAGTCGCAGGTGTGTCTGATTGTACAGACTGCGACGGGTCACTGTCGTTGTGTGTGTCTTCCCACCTCTCGACTGAAGAGAGGCTCTTTGAGTCTGTAAAAACTATGTCATTTCTGACTAGTTCTAGACACAAATGTCCCTGAACCAAGGTTTCATCGAAAGCTTGGCTGATAGCCGATTTACCTGTCCCAGGGGACAGTACAGCAACCTCGGTGTGGGGTCCTTGGATCTCCACACCTTTCTCTACCTGT
The DNA here is from genome assembly GCA_038048925.1 of Garcialebias charrua. Classification (NCBI taxonomy): domain Eukaryota; kingdom Metazoa; phylum Chordata; class Actinopteri; order Cyprinodontiformes; family Rivulidae; genus Garcialebias; species Garcialebias charrua. Next base: position 3,710 of record JBBPBX010059835.1, read on the forward strand.
GGTAGGTAATGTGAGTTTGCCCCCTTCATGTCTGATGAGGGGTCCTCGTAATCTGCAACAATGATGTCCAAGTGACTGTCAGCGTTTGGATGACTGTCATTTTCTGGACTCAGATGCCCTTGAACCAAGGTTTCATTGAAAGCTTGGCTAATTGCCGAATTACCTGTCCCAGAGGACAGTACAGCGTCTTCGGTGTGGGATCCTTGGATCTCAACACCTTTCACTACCTGTGGTAGGCAGTGGTCAGGGAGTGCTGAATGTGTCAGCTCACAGAGGAGGTTCTCTTGTTGGGCCAGAGTTTGGTCCAACTTTTGGGTCTCTTCTGTCTCACCTGTAGTTGAAGGTTCACTTACCGGGCTCTCGTCCTCGGATGAGCAGTCCCTTGTGTCCTCTGCGGTACCTGCGGTTAGGCAGTCTGTATCACAACTAGGAGGCACTTTTATTGGCAGGGGTTTTCTCACTGTGCTCCACATTTTCTGTTGACCATAATCTACAATCGCGCCGAAGCGGTTTATAAAATCTTGGCCAACCAGAAATGGGAATGAGTCAAGTTTAGACACGTACACCGGGTGGTGTATTGTCATTTCGCCAATCTGCATGTGAACCATAGCCATAGCTGTTAGGGTTGTTCTCGTCTCTGCGAGACCCTGTAGCTCAATAGCACATTTCTCAAAGGGTATTTGCCTGTCAACACCGTTAGCGGCGGTCCTCAGCTCCTCGAACAGCTTGGCCGACATAATAGTTATATCAGAACTGCCATCCAGGAGGGCTTCACGCTCAAGGACACCTTCCAGTGTGATAGGCAGGTAAGCTTTCTTAGCCACCCCCCTTTGTATAAAGTTACACAGAAACCTCACAGGTCTTGGCCCACGTTTCTGTTCACGTGTGACTCTGTCTGTGTAATCTTGTTTACTGTCAGCATCTTGTTGGCTGTCAGCATCATGACCTTCAGGATGTTGTTGTGTGTCAGCAATTGGTTTGCTGTCAACATCCATGGCAATGTTGGTAGTAGTGTGCGCTGAGTTATTTGTGTGCTCTGAGTCTTTGTGAAAGACAGTGCTACACATCGCTCCAGGTTGGTCAATGTTGATAGTGTCATTATCAATGATAACGCCACTCATTGTATCAGGTTGGTCAAGCACAGTAACATTCAAATCTACTGACAAACTACTTACTTCCTCTGTCTCTTCCGAGCATAGAGGTGTTGGGCCATTATTCCGGGACATTCGTGACTCTTTGCCTGTCTTGAACTGTTCTGTTCGAGGCGCGGGAGGTGCAGTTCCAAGGCTCAGGGGTTTCTGTTGGGACCACGCATAGTTACATGAGTATAGGTCCTCATCCTTCAATTTCTTTTGAAGTCCACCCACCGATGGACCTTGGTTTTCACCCACCTGGTTCGATCTGAACCGTTGTGGGTCTCTTAGAGAGTGAACACCTACCTTTTGTGGTTCGTTGCTTGTCTCAGATTTTTCAATCTGAGGTGCTTCAGGGGCGGGGCTCCCTTTAAACCATTTTGAGTCATTGTTCCAGCTGTTACCAACATTTCGTCGTATGTCAGTTTGAAAATCTTGTTCATTCTTGCTAGTATTATCCAACTCTTTTAACACCCGACGTAAGTACTCTACCTCTTCCGAGGTCAGAGGACCATTGAGACGACGGTGTTTGTTCTCGCTTTCTATAGGAGAGAGAACCTCTCCTATTTTTAGCGACTGTGATACGACCTTTTGACCTGGGCACACCTCAGAGGGTGTTTTGTTTTGCATGTGAGCCTCAACAGCAGTTACAGCGCACTGTTTCATCACTGATTGTTTAAACTGATGTTGTAGCTCAAGGCCTTTTTTGAGAAGTTTTTCTCTTTGTCGTTTGCTCTTCTGCCATATCAATTCAATCTTTGCTTTGAGCAACTGGTTATTTGTGTGCTCGGAGTTATCAAAGACAATGTCACGCATTGTACCAGTTTGGTCATCCTCTGTATCATTCAAGTTTTCAAACAACCAACTTATGTCCACTATCTCCTCAGAGCTTAGAGGTATGTTGCCTTTTTTCTGGAACTTCTGTGATTTTTTGCCGGTCTCGGACTGTTCCGTTCGAGGGACAGGAGGGGCTTGTCCTTGATCTGGGGGTTCCTGTTCGGACCCCCTTTTGTGATATGGTATACTTTTGTGACCATCTTTCTTATCTTTAGGACGTGCGCCCCCCTTTTGAAATCGTTTTCCGTACTCTGGGTCTTGTCTGAGCCACTGCGGTTCATAGTTCCAGCGGGCATCAACATGTCGTGGTTTGTTAGTTTGAAATCGTTTTCCGTACTCTGGGTCTTGTCTGAGCCACTGCGGTTCATAGTTCCAGCGGGCATCAACATGTCGTGGTTTGTTAGTTCGAAAAACATGTTTCTTCTCGCCTTTTTTAGGAGAGGGAGTTGATGAACTTGTCCCTTCCAGCTACAGCGAGTGGGATTTGACCGCTTCACCTGGGGACACCTGTAAGGGTGTTTTGGTTTGCATGTTAGCTTCAAAGACATTCACAACACACTGTTTTATTTCTTCCATGGTTTGCGTTTTTGCATTAACCACGGTGAGCAGCGGAAATCGTATCTCATAGCCGAGATGTAAGAAGAAAGACCACTTACAGTACTCATCTTCTTCCATGCCTGGTGTATATTTGTCGGCAAAATGAGCTTTAAGAAACCTGTCGTAAAACGTCAAAGGATGTTCACCTGCTTCTTGCCGCACGTACCTGTCAACTGAGCAGTCACCACCTCGGCTCGTTCTAAGCCTTTTTGGGGTCCTGATGGAACGGACCCTCTCACTTGTTTCACCCTGTTTAACGTCCATTATTGTATTGATTTTGTGTGAAAAAAATCAAAAGATTGTTCTCATGTTAGTGTTTGCAAATAAATATTCACTTTTAATGTAGCACTGAGTCAAATAAACTAATCAGCTGAGGTTTACGCGTTTCACTGTGTAATAAGTATTCATAGGTACCTTTTTTCAGGTTTTTACCTTCAATGAACTTTGTAAAAGTTAAATGCACTCTTGCAGTGTTAACTTTAAAATAGAACTTACGTTCAAACAACAGTTACTAACTAACCCAAGCAGCCTGATTTCCGTTTTTAAAGAGGGCTGACTTAAATGCAATGACTTCACTAAAATGTGACAGGATGCTGCTTGAGCATGCCTTTAAAAAGATGTCTCGCAGTCTCAGTGAAACTGATTTTGTACTGCATTTGACAGTTATCAGGAGTGAAAAAGGACGTTCTGTTCGTTATTTTAAACAATTTTTTATTTAAAATAAACGAGTGTTCGTGCGCTCAGCATAACAGTACAGTAATGATGTTCCTTCAAATAAAAATCAGTGATTTTTATCAATTTGTTGTCTTGTGACATGTTCAAATCTGGTCTGCTTTCTTTGCTTCTTTGGAGTGAAAAACGTACTTTCGTTTGTTATTTTAAACTTTTCATTTAAAATAAACTGGAGTCATTAATTTTACACAGAAAAACGTTAAAAATGCCATTTTTAACTAAAAGTGTACAGATGTACAACAATTCTGTTTAAATTCAGAGATGTGAAGAGCTTAATCTGGAAATGCTCTGTTCTCCATCATTTTTTATTTTATTTTTTATTTGAAAATCAAATATAAAATGCTTTTTGAGTGTTATTTTAAATCTCTTCAGTACTTAAAATGAGCATAAATTGTTTGTCTGTACCTCTGTTATTCTAAAATTTGTATTTAGAATAAACAGGAGTTTTTGTTTGTGTACAGAACAATTTTAGAGCTGGTAATTCACCATAAAAATGCTGACTTCTCATGATGTTCTATGAGAAAACTCATCTGTTAACGTCTTTTAACCAACAGGGGGCAGATTCAAGTCTTGAACTTATCACGAGTTGACCTTTAGAGTTAGTTTCTAGTGTGTCCGTGATAAGCACTCGAACTACGGTCTTGTCAGAGACACATCTGTATGATTAGACAATTTAGATGGCTTCAAATGAGTTTTTAAACTTTCAGTGAAATCTCCGTTTGTTCTGTGAGAGTGAACTGCTTGTCACCCAAAGTGCACCTGGAAATGACGACACAAATAGGCGGGTCGACGCAGCGCGTCACCAGCTTCCGTTGGGCGAGGCGGAGCTCGCTAAACAGATACGTGACGTCAACCAATCAATCACAGCGTTTGTAGTTCATTCCAAGCATTCATGGTGAATGTAGTTTCTTACCTTCGACCAGTGCAGTGCCGGAAATGACGACAAAGTGGGTTGTTCGCAACAGCGTGCGTTCCCAAATCAGCGAATCAGCGTTCGCTACGAGAGTGATTGACAGTTCACAGCTCTCGTTCATCCAATCACAGCTCATAAACAAAACGTGTGGGACACGTAGCCTGTAACGTTACTTTAGCACAACAAAACACAACCTTATAGACTCTTATACAACTCAAACGCTTCAAATTAACTTCCCAAAATTCTGAAACATGGCAATCACATTTAAAACAGGCACAACTAAGCTACGCTCAGTAACCAGCACTTCAACTGTAACACAACACGGACTCTCTTCGGAGCCGCGTTCAAGGTCGGTTCCGTCCACTTTAAAGGAGCAGAACTCGGGTTTCAGAACCACTATCCGACACCGTTCTAACAGTTATATGCTTCTTTGACCTGCTCTAACATGTAGAATACCAGCACAGCAATCTTGTAGATGTTAAATTAGCTTTTCAGGCAATTTGACTCGGCGGTCATTTTGCAGTGAGATTGCCTCAGCTTGTGTACAACGTAATCTGGACCGGGTCCTTATCAGAACCACCAGACACTTCCAACACAGCGTGACAGATCCCCACCAAACTACTTATAGCGTTTCAAAAGTTGAACAAATAACAATTTCAGCTTCAAATGTCATTAACTGCAGTCCTGCAATCGTTCTGAACACTTTTCCAGCCAAAATAATTAATCTGTTAGAGTCTAAAACTTGGATCCTAATATGCAAACATGACGTTACAGTTCATGAGAGACCACAGATTTATCAATAAACTTTCAGAAACCGGTACGAGGGCCACCAGATGTAAGGGATTATGAGGAGGTCAATATTAATACTGACCTCTTTACCTTAATTAATTTACTTATTCAGATTGAATAGTAATTTCACGGATTCTTTTCTTTTTCAGTTTACCCAATATTTCTGTGATCTTTATGATGGATAAATAAACAGAGCTATAGAGTGACAATGGACACGTTAACTTAGTTGGTATGCCAGGCGACACTACCATTTATTTAAAATAAATCACTAAATTAACACCATTACACTTGATTGATATGATTTCACTTTCTTTCAATTTAATACGTCAGCACACTTAAATTCAACACAACAGACTTCAATACTGGATGTTAAACATATTTAGTCTGAGGGCTCTTTAACTTAATTTAGTTTCCAGCTTAGAATTGAGAGAAAAGAGAGGAGGAAAGATTTAAGAAGAATTGGGAGGTTAAGAGAGGAAGTTTATCTTGCATTTATGAAACCAGATGACACTCTTCCATACGCGTCCAGCTAAGATATCATCACACCTCCAGCAAGCAAACAGCGGCTCCTTTACCTTAAGACGTCCGCCTCGGTTCTGGTAAAGAGCTGTGATCAGCCTTGGACTGACGAGTCGTCGGTCCCGCAAGTCCAAGCTGGACTCCACACGTGTTTACCTTGTCGGTGTCGGTGATACTCGCTTTCGTCGGCAGAAGCCGTGGCAGTCGTGGTTTTTTGGCTCAAGATAACTTATTCCAGGAAGGAATAACAAAGTTTTGAGCTTACGCTCATTCGACGTGGACTCATAACAGCAGGTTATCAGTCCTTAGCTGAAGACGAAGGTCGTTAGCTCTTGACCAAACGTACCCCAGCTCTTTGGGAAAGGTTCACATCTCTTTGAAGTTCCCAGAAACTCATCCGGTCTAGCAACAGCTTAGAACTTAAAAAAGATCATGAGATGAGAGATGAGACTGCTGGTGATGTTGGGCCAAAAACCTTAGTTTGACCCTGGGTAGGTCCACTACAAAGTGATTAGCCAAAAATGTAATTTCACGAGAGACTTCAATTTATGTTGGTCCACCAGAAAATAGACCTTTTATTGAAATTATCATAAAAGTACATTAAACATTTGTATCGATATTAGCTCTGATCTACTAAACTACGTTGACAAGAATTCAAATTAAAATCAAACAGACAGTTAGGAACTTTTCTGTTGGCACATTTACTTGACAAATTAATGGCTTATGAAAAGAAGAAATAGGAGGAAGATTAAAGATTGAAAGCTAAGTGAACTGAAGTTGATTATTTTGAAACAAACAGGGTGGCAACCTTTCCCATACAGGTCTCAGGCGGGCTTCTCACACGTTCAGAACACAATCAACGCCTTGTTACCTGTTGACGATACGTCTTGGAGATAAGAGTTGAAGTTTTGTGGACACTAACGGACTGTGTTGTCCAGTTCACGTCCAGATGACCTCCGCGCATGTGTGCTGAGTCAGACGAGCAAGAAGCGCGCTTCTCCCAGCAGGAACAGAGCCAATCGCACTGACTGACTTTCAAAATAAAACTTCATAAAACAAATTCTTTCAGAAAATGAGTGAGTGAGTTACAGTAAGCTTTACTGTAACTCCAGCTGAAACGTGGGTCTAATTGACACAATGACCCGGAGGTTTCCAGCTTTTTCCCGAGGAGAAAAACAGTTGTTAGGATGTTCTTCCCTTCGACACTAAGGTCCAAACGGAAGTGGCCCTTTATATGGGAGGCGGGGTCTCCCCACCTCCTCAATAACTATTGGCTGGTTTAACAAAACAACGGATGGATTTTTCATCCCATAGGCCGAAGGTCTCTGAAGGACAGTAGGAAAACTGTTTACATAAGCAGCCAGATGGACTGGCCCGTGAGATGGAGTTTTGTCTAGCTCAAAGACAAAACAGAGAAGGAAGTGAACAGCTTTTACCATGGCTCATGTCCCAGATTCAGAACACACTGTAATGTAGAACAAACCAGCAGAAGGTCAAACTCATGAAAGTAACAGATCATCATTAAAATGACAAAAATATACTGTTGATCAATTCTGAATTAACACACATTAAAAAGAAAGTTCAATCTGATTAATTGGTGTCCATTAATTCAAAATAATTGTAACAAAAATGGTGTCCACTTGTCTCCTTGAGAGCTTCAAGAAGGTGTAACACTGAGAGTTTCAGAGAGATGTGGAGAGGCCCACATCCCATACGGACATGAGGGTGCTATATCTCTACAATACATATACACATATATATATATATATATATATATATATATATATATATATATATTATATATATATATATATATATGTATATATATATATATATATATATATATATATATAGGGGCGGCCGTGGCGTAGTGGTAATGGCAGTCGTCCCCCGATCGGAAGGTTGGCGGTTCGAATCCCGGTTCCCCACACCATGTGTCGTTGTGTCCTTGGGCAAGACACTTAACCCCGAGTTGCTCCCGGTAGGACTGGAAAGCACCTTGCATGGTAGTCTGCCGCTACCGGTGTATGAATGTGTGTAGCATTCAATGTGTGTAGCACTTTGAGATTTTCACTAATGAAAAGTGCGTTATAAATTGAATTCATTATATATATATTTTTTTGTTATTGTCATCCCTTAGCATCACCTGAGGCTCTGTCCTCCATCATAGAATTCCTTGGAAATTTAAAATTCAAAGAGATTTTTTGGCAGGAGATTTCAACATTGATGGGGATAAGTCGACCTCCCTCTGTGATAAATTCAAGAAATGTTGCCTATCACTCAATCTAACCCAACTCATCGACTCTCCCACTAGACCAAACAAAAACTGTCCTTAAAAATCTTCCATCTTAGACCTGTTTCTAACAAATATGCCTCACAAATTCCCTGAACTACCTGACCTTCTGCATAGGAGAGACCATCTTTGGGCTGTAGCGAGAAAATCTGGCTCAGACACTGATTGGTTGAATTTTCGACAGCTGAGGAATAAATGCACAACTGCCATCAAAGCTGCAAGACGTAAATATATTTTGATCTCAGACCTTCAAAAATCTAAATGACCCTAAAAGATTCTGGAAAACTGAAAGTTATGCACCATAACTCATGTTCCCTGAAGGAAGGGAACGAGGTGTAACATATCACTATGGGAAATTGTGCCCGCGCAGTTTACCTGAAGGAATACAATCACGCCTTTATGGCAGGGGCGTCAGCGTTGCGCCAGAGGCCCCTCCCTCTGGGTACTTAAGCCGCTGATGCCCATCTATCGATCTCCAGAATGCACTTCACCGAGCTTTCAGCATTGAAAAGGGGCATGTATGTTGCACCTCATTCCCTTCCTTCAGGGAACATGAGTTATGGTGCATAACTTTCAGTTCCCTTATCATTCTTGTCACTCAGTGAAACATATCACTATGGGAACGTAATTCATTCACGCCCTTGAAATGCTCGGCAAAATGCATGTGGAAACTGCCTTGAACGGCAGGTATCCCCCAGCTGCTCTCTTCAAGGTATTGCAGAGAGCACAGTCCAGGAAGAAGAAATATCCCACGTAGAAAAACATCAGCTTGATGTTACCACCGGGCACATAGATGAAAAACCCAACTAGGGGCAACATAAACATGCTCCACTAGTGTGATCACTCATGCTTTTATGTTACAAAGGGCACGACTGACAAGTGTAGCCCATCCTGATGTCAGAGACCCGTTAAAGGAGAGAGGAACCCCTCCATTGAATGTCTCCTAAGCCAACATAAACACCAAGGGACACCCTTGTGTATGTTGTTGCCATTTGTTTTTGGATAAAGCAATCAGAGCCTTAGGCCCTCAGCCAGTTCCCTTCAGAGGCCAGGCTGAGAGCCGCCACAACTCCGGACGTAGGTGTAGAAGCTGTCCACGTGCCTGAGTCAGCAGGTCCCTGTGAGGAGGCAATTGCCATGGTATCCCTGATAACATTGAGATCAAATCCGGGAACCACGGTTGCTGCGGCCACCTGGGGGCTATTATTATCAGGGAGAGGGCTCCCTGACGTACGCGTTCTAGTGTCACCTCGATTAGAGGGACAGGTGGAAAAGCATAGTACAGCACACTTGCTGGCAAGTCATGTGCCAGAGCATCCGTTCCCAACGGTGCATCTGCTTCCCTCAAAGAGAAGTAAAGGTCACACTGCGAGTTAGCTTTGCAAGCGAACAAGTCCACTTTCTTAAATCGTGACCAGACCTGCTCCACAACCCGTGGATTCAGGCTCCATTCTGACGCCAAGAGAGGCCCTCTTGAGAGGGTATCTGCTCCATAATTTAGTTCACCGGGAACATGAGTCGCTCTGAGTGACAAGATTCTTGGAGCACACCACGTGAGCATCTTCTGCGTCAGTCCGAGTAGGGCCTGGGACCTTGTCCCCCCCTCTCTGTTGATGAAGGACACTGTGGTCCTGTTATCTGATTTCACCAGGACGTGCTGCCCTACAATCAGACCTTTTCCAAAGAAGTATTTTACTGACAGGAATACGGCCAACAATTCCAGGAAGTTGATATGTAATCTCGCTTCCTGTTTATTCCAAAGACCACGGGCGTTCTGATTTCTGCAGATCGCCCCCCATCCTGTTTTTGAGGCATCCGTCGTGATGGCCACACGAGATGACACCCTACCCAGCGGGACCCCTTCCGTGAAGATAGACAAGTCTCTCCAAGGTTCCAGGGCTCTCAGGCACTCTGAACCTATTCTAACCTTTCCTGCTCGACCAAGCAGGGTGGGTTGTGTCTGTTGGTTTAGTCATACCTGTAGGGTCCGCATTTTCAGCAATGCGTGTGGCACACAGGGTATGGTTGCCGCCAAGAGGCCTAAAAGGCGTTGGCACGTTTTCATATGAACCCGCTGATCCAGTGTAAATTTTTTCAAGCAATGGCGGATCGAGGAAACTCGTTCCTTTGAGAGCCATGCTCTGTACCGCACGGTGTCGATCTGTACTCCCAGAAATACGGTAACCTGTGATGGAGTTAGGTTACTTTTTTGTAGGTTTATGACATAACCGAGCGACTCCATGTGAGAGATTACCCTGTAGGAGTGTGTCTGGGCCTGTATTCTGCTTCCAGCCAGAATCAGGAGGTCATCCAGGTAGTTCATAACCCTGAGTCCTTGATTCCTAAGAAGGGCCAGGGCTGCATCCAGACATTTAGTAAATGTATGAGGAGCCGTCTTTAAACCGAAGGGTAAAGCTTTGAATTCATAAGCTTTTCCCTCGAAGGCAAAACGGAAGAATTTTCTGTGTTTCCTCCACACGCCTACATGGAAATAGGCATCTTTCAGATCCACTGTACATGCGTAGTCTCCTGGTCTCACAGACTGGAAAACCTGCCGTAGTGTAAGCATCTTGAACTTAAAGTTTTTTATTCTCTTGTTCGGAGTCCTGAGATCCAGTATCAGTCTCAGGGAATGATCCTTTTTGGGCACCAGGAAGTACTTGCTGTAGTGGCCGGAGCGTAGTTTGCGTTTCGGGACCAAACTTATTACTCCCTTCACAACATCGTCAATACCTCCTTCCTTAGCAGGTGTGCACGTGTAGGGTTAATAATTGATTGCAGTACCCCTGTGAAAGGGGGCGGTCTCCTGCTGAACTACAGCTTGAGCTCACAACAAATAGTCGTCATGACCCATTCGTTTGGCAGACACGTCCTCCAGGCCTGCGCGTGCGCCATGAGCCTGGAGAGCATGTCCAATTGCTGCTCGTCATGTTTGAGTGCAGAAGGGGTGGCCTTTGACCCCTCGCGCTCTCTCGAGCCAGTTGGTCAGCCCAACAGAAGATATCGCGAGATCTGACTGTCTCAGGCAGAGCTCATGTATCTTGCTGCGGTTCATAGTTTGACCGCGTGGTTTGTGTTTTATGAGAGTTGGACACGAGTCAAGAACCAGGGCAGTCTGTGCTTTGGTACTTTTATTTTTGTACGTGCATGAAACAGTGTTTGTTTTGTTTACACATACAGTAGGCGAGTCATGTTTAGTGCACACACACATGTCACCAGCTCCTCGTAGTGTTATACAAGTGGAGACTGGGCTCAAAAGGTTAGGTTCCCATACCGCGTGAGCGGGCAAACCTGTAAAATTATCAGTTCGTCCTGTTTCATCAGGTCCGAATCTGCTTTCCATACGGGATCATCGAAGAGGCCCTCGGCTGGTACTGGAAAGTCTCACTATCACCAACAGGTCTCTTCCGTAGGAGGCCATGCATGTCTTCCTTTGGGAGTGCAAAGCTTTTCCTCGGCAGCCCCTCTCTGAGGGCTTCCGCCTGTTTGCATCTTAGTTCCAGCTTGGCCTGGATACGTTCCAGGGCTCTCCCGAAGAGTCCCGTCGGATCAATCGGGTGCTGGAGGAAGGGGGACCTCTGGTTTTCTGGGAGGTCCAATAAAGTCAGCCAAAGTTGGAGTTAGGCGACAACCATTTCCGCCATTACTCTGCCTTGCGTGATGGCTATTGTCCCCATCATGCGGAGTACATAGTCAGAGGCGCTGCGGGCCTCCTCTATGGCCTCTGTTGCGGCTTGTTCGTTTGTCGTTGCCTGGAGTTACTGTAGCTTTTCTGCCAGGTACGCCTGCATCATGGTCGACGCATTCATCGCACGAGCTACGAGACCCTGAGCCTTGTAGCATTTCTCGAGCTGTTTCTCCGAAGCGCGGCAGGCTCTGCTGGACAGCGCTGGCTTCGTCCCCGTGGCTGCGGGGGCTAAATGAGCCGCTAGGGTTTCCTCTATCGGGGATGCACTGGCGAGACCTGCTGCCTCCATTCCTGCAACATCCAGGAATCGGGATAGTGGCAGCATCATGGGAGCTCCGGGCTCCGCCCAGGAGCACGTGAGCTCCATGAGGAAGTTCGAGAAAATGGGCATTTTTTGTGACGTCGTCGGCTGCTGCTTCGCATAGAAGTAGTTTCCCGCCAGCCTCGTAACCTGTTGGCGAGGCGTGGGGTCTGGCCATGCGACTTGCAGGGCGTCCGTCGCCCTATGGCACAGGTCGAACAGAGCAGGGACCGACACGTCCGTTTCCGGTAAAATTTGCGCCAGGTTCTGAGAGGAATCCAACTTTTCTCCTCTGCAACCGTACTCGACGTCTTGGTTAGACACTTCGGGCGTCGAGTCCTCAACGGGAACCGAGGAGTCTGACGCGTTCTCATCCCCGACTTGACCGCTGCATTCCAGATCCACGTTCTCGAGCTCTGGCTCAGGAGCGAGCAGCTTCGGGAGGCGTGCAGCCTTCAGCGCTGCGGCCTTCACGATGGATTTAGCCCACGCATTCGCGCAACGTTTCCTCATTACCGCCGGCATCCGACAGCAGTGGGAGCAGGAGTCAAAGGATTCCAGCGCTTTTCATGCGTGCAGAATCCCTAGGCAGACAGGACAGGCCTTGTGGATGTCCGTTGCCGAGAGGGATTAGCCGCATCCGCTGGGGCAGGGACGCGAGCGTGGGCTCGTTGTCCTGCTGGCTTTCTTCTGAGTCTTTGTCCTCCGTTTTCCCTTCTCGGGAGCCCTGTCCGGAGACGAGAAGTGATCCTAGTTTCCTTTTGTTCGAAGCCGTCCTCTCCGTCGTTTCGCTTTCGCTGGCTAGCCTGCTAATGGTTAGCAGGGAGTTTGTGACGCAGTTAGCGCCGTCGAGCGAAGCAGCTGCGGAGAGAGAAGAAAACTTTGAGGTAAGTAGAAAAACGCTGGACTAGCTTTCGCCAGCCCAGTAGTACGCAGGAAAAATTTCTCTGTACGCTCAGTGTAGGGAGCAAGCTCACCTCTGATCGAGCGATGCAACAACAGAGAAGTCTCACGAAGTTCAGGTTTTAAGCGTGGTGAAGGGCAATAAGAGATCGATGGATGGGAGTAAAGGCGTGATTGTATTCCTTCAGGTAAACTGCGCGGGTGCAATTTCCCATAGTGATCAAATCCCTCCTACAAGCCAATCCTCAATTAATCACACCTTCTCTTTTTCTCAGTTTTCAGTTAGTGAGGTAAATAAACTGTTAAAAGTCTAGACTCTAAAAAAATCTGCAGGACCAGATGAACTTCCACCTAATTTCTTAAAGCTTGCTGCTCATATCATCACAGTCCCTGTGACCCACATCTTTAATCTGTCCATAAGCCAAAACTCCATTCTGGATGCTTGGAAAACAGCCTTTGTTCTTCCTTTGCTGAAGGGAGGTGACCCCACCTCACTGAACAACTATCGACCAATCTCTAAACTCTGCATTTTAGCCAAGGTTCTAGAAAAACTGATAAACTCTCAAATCACAAATTACCTGGACTCATTTAACATCTTACCTCTCCATCAATCTGGTTTCAGGAAAAAACACAGCACAACGACTGCTTCACTAAAGGTTCTTAATGACGTTGAAGCATTGGATGCTAAGTATTATTGTGCTGCACTTTTCTTAGACCTGTCTAAAACTTTTGACACTGTGGATCATAACATCTTGTGTCATAAGCTCTCAGAAATCGGTTTCTCAGATCACACCATTGGTTGGTTTTCTAACTATCTTTCCAATCGGAGGCAATGTGTTCAACATAATGTTACTTCATTTACACAACACCAATGACCCCACTCTTTGAATTCAGAGGTTTCTGAACCCACCTTCCAGAGTGGAGGTTTTTCACTGTCCGCCCACTGATAATGTAAACATCTCCCGCTGAGGCTTTGTGTTAAACCACACGCACACATGGACAGACAGCATTTCTATCAACATGGCGGCAGACACAATGCTTTCTGAACTACGACTGATGGAATATATTTTTATTCTTGTAGTTAATCTACATCAGATTCTAGCTGCTGTGACCGACAGCTGTGTTAGAAGAGACAAAAGTCGGATCCAGTTCTAACATTGCTGTTTATAGAGCGAGCCTGTTGAGGCAGGTGCACACATTGCACTGCACAATAACATACTTAAATGTGCTAAGTAATAAGTGTAATAATAATAAACAGTATTCATGTTAGTGTGAGATATATAATTAAGCTATCTGAGCTAAATGAAGCTATGTGGACATTATGTAATTCAAGTTCTGTGATTCAAATGATGTGAAACATGTTGCATGTTATTAAAGTTGAAAATGAAGACATCGGGTCTAATTTTTATTTATTTATTCAACACCATCAATTCTGTCACACAAACACTGATAATTAAACTGAACACACCATTAAAAACATGTTAACTGTAAACTGCATTAATGAACTGGACTCTGCTCTGTTTTCATCCTGGATACTGATCCCACATTGTTCATCTGGCTCGTTCAGGCTGTCACTCCTTTGATTAATGCAGCTTAAAACATTGAATGGATTAGGAAAAAAAATGAGGGGAATTTTAAATAAATAGTTCATTCAATATCTCTCTCTTCGATATACTCCTGCACTGCACCTGGGCCGAGCTTCGTTCAGAACTGGTCCGTCTTTGGTGGGAGGACAGCTTCTCCTCACAAGAACAATAAAAATAAAAACTCAGGTGGTTGTTGTGTGATCGAAGGAAACACAAGCAAACATTACTAAGAACGTTGATTTACCTGCTGTAAATCAGCTACTGATTATCACGGAGTAGAAAGTCCAACATCATCCTCGTCAACTTGGTTCTGGTCTGTTCAGCGACCGGTGTGGAGCTATTAGATGAAGCGGTCCTATTTGCATCAAATCTGTCGACCTTTATCCAAAATCCAACTACATGTATAGCTTGTTGTGAGCTGAGCTTTTAGCCCAGAGGAAATTCCTTACAAGGAGCGGGCTGAGACAGCACGCATGCGCATTAGGTGAATGTACAAAATTCACCGCGACAACTAATGACCCGGCATGGCAACTACAGCAGATTCAGGGGGGCTGGGGGTATTCTTCTGGATGCATGTAAACACAAAATCTGTTCGTGTCAACGTGGATCTTTTCCTCTAATTATCATATGAAAAAAACTTCCCCCCCCCCACCCTGTCCATGTAAATAGGGCCTAAGTCAGGTCTTCTGAACAGATTCTTCTTTGCTGAAATGTTTTGTATTTCATTCAAAAGACTTTTTTCAGTCTGAGGAGGTGCTAAAAACTTGGACAAATAGCACTCAACCAGTTTCTGCTAGCCAGAACCAGTATTCCCATGTAAAAGGAGGACCATCTGCCTAACAATTGATCATAAGAACTTTATTTGCTATTCACCGGGGGATGAGTGATTGTATTGACATTGTTGCAGACATACTCTAGGAAAGAAATTGAGAGAGTAGTAATAAGCCATGTTTGTGAAGAGAATCCGCCATCTTTAAACAGGGGCGGGGGTCTCCATATTCAACTATCACACCTACTGTTATTTCATCACTCGGTCCTCTGTGAACAACAAGTCGCCATCAGGGCATTACAGACCAGTTATTTGACTGATGTCCTCGTTTTACATGTGAATAGCTATTTTTGTATCAGCATCACAGGCATGAAGAGTTAGGATGTCAGTCATCAGCAGCTGTTAATCAATTTGTAGAGCGAGATAACATACATCTACAAGAATCTAATAATTATTTCACATGAATTTATATTTATTTTATATTTTGCAGCAGTTTCAGCTGAATGCATGCTGCTCAAAACTTTGTTTTCTGTAACTACAGACATTAACATAAAAAATATAAATAAATAAAAAAGGTTTGTAGGCTCAGGCCCTGTTTACACGAACACGGTGGGGGGGAAACGCAGCTTTTTTTCGCATGTTAATTAGAGGAAAAGATCTGCGTTGACATGGCTGAATTCTAAGGCCATGTTTACACGGACACGGTGGGGGGAAACGGAGGTTTTGGTTATGTTAATTAGAGGAAAAAGATCTGCGTTTACATGGACGAATTCTGTGTTTACATGTGTCTGCAGGTTTCTCATGAATATGCTGTAGTTACCATGCCGGGTCATTAGATGGCGCTGTGGATTTTGACCTTCACCTAATGTGCATGCGTGTTTCCTCAGTCTGCTGCTTTCTTTTGTGCTAAAAGTTCAGCTAACAACAACTTAACAACGTTAAAGCTGGAATTTTGGATAAGAGTCAACAGATTTGACGCCAAGTGGGACTCGCTTCATCTAACATGCTCCACACCAGAAGCTGAGTGGACCAGAACCGAGTCAACATGTCGGACTTTAGTCCGTGTAAATCAGCTGATTTATAGCAGGTAAATCTATTTTCACTGATTTGTTGTACCAGTTTTTATATTTTCTGTCCTGTTAAGCACCTTGGTCAATGCAAGGCATTGTAGGAAGGTGCTATACAAATAAAGTTTATTATTATTTATTATTATTAAATCAACGTTCTTAATAATGTTTGTTTGTGTTCACTTCGATCACACAACAACCAACTGAGTTTTTATTTTTATTTATTTCCTGTGAGGTCGAGAAGCTGTCCTTCCACCAAACGGACCGGTTCAGATGTGGGACCAGGATGAAAACACAGCAGAGTCCAGTTCATTAATGCAGTTTATAGTTCAGTTAACGTGTTTTAATAGTGTTCGGTTTAATTATCAGTGTTTGTGTGACATACAGTTTGTGGTGTTGAATAAATAAATCAATACAAAATAAATCTGGCGCCTTCATTTTCAACTTTAATAACACGCAACATGTTACGCATCATTTAAATCACGTAACTTGAGTCCAAATAGCTTCATTTAGCTCAGATAACATTATATATCTCCCACGCTAACATAAATACTGTTTATTATTGTTAATCTGTTATTATTTAGTATGTTATAGTGCAGCGTGACATGTAAAATATCTGCCTGCCTCGTTCAATGAACAGCGACATAAGAAATTGATCCAGCTATGTCTCTTCCAAAACAGATGTTGGTCACAGCAGCTACATTCAGGTGTAGATTAATTACCATACCATACCATACCATTTTATTTATAAAGCACTTTAAACAGGAACAAGTCCACCAAAGTGCTGGACAAACAAACAAACAAATTAAATATGAGAATCAAAATATATTCCATCAGTAGTTCCGAAAGCGGTGCGTGTCCACCGACATTATTGTTGATAGAAATGTCGTGTAACACCAGCTGTCCGCGCGTGCGTGCTGCGCGCAAGTGGTTCAAACAAAAGCTCAGCGGGATTTGTTTATGTTATCAACAGGGGTTTTGCAAAAAAACTCCACTCTTGAGGGTGGATTCAGAAACCTTCGGATTCAAAGAGGGGTGCCAGTGGTGTCGTGTAAACGATCGGCAGAACCGCAGAGAGAAAGGTGCAGTTTCACTCAAAAAAAACTCCACTCTTGAGGGTGGATTCAGAAACCTTCGGATTCAAAGAGGGGTGCCAGTGGTGTCGTGTAAACGATCGGCAGAACCGCAGAGAGAAAGGTGCAGTTTCACTCAAAATATGCGCCGTGTAAACGGCCCCTAAGTTTACATGCATCCGCAAGATTCCCTACCCTCCAGAATCTGCTGTAGTTACCATGCCAGGTCATTAGTTGGCGCTATGAATTTTGTACCCTCTCCTAATGTGCATGTGTGCTGCCTCAGTCTGCTTTCCTCTGGGCTAAAAGTTCAGCTAACAACAACCTAACAAGTTAAAGCTGGATTTTGGACAAAAGTCAAGAGATTTGATGCCAAGTGGGACCCGCTTCATCTAACAAGCTCCACACCAGTCGCTGAGTGGACCAGAACCGAGTCGACAATGTCGGACTTTACTCCGTGATAATCAGCTGATTTACAGCAGGTAAATCAACGTTCTTAATAATGTTTGCTTGTGTTTACTTTTATCACACAACAACCAACTGAGTTTTTTTTTTCCTGCGAGGTTGAGAAGCTGTCATTCATGAGAGAAACGCACTTTCGGTCCTGTGTATGTCCTGTACATATTGCAGTTCTGACAATAAAGTTGACTTTGACTTTGACTTTGATTCCACCAGGCGGACCGGTTCTGATGGGACCAGTATCCAGATGAAAATAGAGCAGATTCCAG
>JBBPBX010059836.1:0-10133 GCA_038048925.1 Garcialebias charrua
AAGTTTTGTATTTTCACCCTCTTTCTAAAGAACTTACACAGTCATTGTGCAAAAAGCTGAATTTAAAATCTGAAAAGACCAATTCAACAATTGGTCCAATTGGAGAACTAGGTGTACCATGTTTGACAGAAAAGATAAAGGGAGATGGAAACTGCTTTTTTAGAGCAGTTAGTCAAAGTATTACTGGCACTGAAGAAAGACATTTAAAAGTTAGGAATGCTATTGTTAAACATTTAGAAAAAAATTCACATACATTTGAGAAATTTTTAAGAGAGGGATATTCTTCAGTGTCAGAATATCTAGCCAAATCAAGGATGCGGTCTGTTGGCAGTTGGGCAACTGAAGTAGAAATTGAAGCTACAGCTGATTATTTGGGCATTAACATATTTACATACTGTGCTGACAAATGGTTTAAATATGGTACTAAGAGTACTTCATCAAATCCGTGCATTTATTTACAAAATATAGGTGAAAATCATTATGAAACAGTTGTTTGTGTTAAGCAACCTAATCAGCAAGCATGCTATGGGTATTGCATGACCAAAGATGTGTCGGTGACTTGTAAAACTCGACAAACTTCTACCAAACAGAAAACAAAGACAAACATATCTGGACATTTAACTGCAGTTCAACATAACACTGATGTTTTTTATGACAACCTTTGCAGTGCTGATATGCCTGGCAATTCTTGCACAGAAAAGGTCCAAGAAAATGCAAACAAAAAACCTATTCCATTATCCCAATTGCAAACATCACAAAATGTCAAGACAGATGCAAATACAAACCTATTTGAGCATGAAACTCCTATTCCAGATACCAGTGGTCTTTTTGATAATGACTTTACCAGTGGTGATATATCTGACAATTCATATCCAAAAGACATCCAAGAGAATGCAAGCAAAAAGCCCCATCAATTAATACAAAATATCCAGATGTCTGATACTGATGATAACGATGTAATTGTTTTTGTTAGTAACAATCAAAGTAAAGTTTTGTATTTTAACCCCCTTTCTGAAGAAGTTGCACAGTTGTTGTGCAAAAAGCTGAAATTACAGTTTGAAAAGACCAATTCAACATCTAGTCCAATTGGGGAACTACGTGTACTAGGTGTGCCATGTTTGACAGAAAAGATAGAGGAAGATGGAAACTGCTTTTTTAGAGCAGTTTGTCAAAGTATTACTGGCACTCAAGAAAGACATCTAAAAGTTCGGAATGCTATTGTCAAACATTTAAAAGAAAATTCACACACATTTGAGAACTTTTTAGGAAGCGAATATTCTTCAGTGTCAGAATATCTAGCCAAATCAAGGATGCGGTATGTTGGCAGTTGGGCAACTAAAGTAGAAATTGAAGCTACAGCTGATTATTTGGGCATTAACATATTTATATACTGTGTCGACAAATGGCTTGAATATGGTACTCGGAGTACTTCATCAAATCCATGCATTTATTTACAAAATATTAATGAAAATCATTATGAAACAGTTGTTTGTGTTAAGCAACCTAATCAACAAGCATGCTATGGGTATTGCATGACCAAAGATGTATCGGTGACTTGTAAAACTCGACAAACTTCTACCAAACAGAAGATTGCGTCTGTCCAGACTGTTAAAGATAAAGACATTTTTGTAGAAAATGAGGATAGTGTTAAAGCTATTAATAAGAATGATGAAACTACTTTCTTATTTACTCCTCTGTCTCCAAAAGTTGGTAAACCTCTTTGTAACAGATTGAAAATAGATTTAATCAAACACATTTTTCCAGAACCCATATGTGGATCTTTAGGACCTGTCTGTAAAACAGAAAATATAAAACAGGATGATAATAGTTTCTTCAGGGCTGTAGTTCATGTACTTAGTGGTTCCCAAGATGCTCACCGTAAAATTAGGCTTGCTACTGTTTCATATATGATAAAAAATGCAGCAGAGTATGAGAAATTTCTGGACAAAGAATTTGCTTCTGTATCTGATTATGTTGATAAATCACAGATGAATTATGTGAATCACTGTGCAACAGAAATTGAGTTTCAATCTACAGCCGATATGTTGGAAGTCGACATATATGTATTTAATGGCATACAATGGATCAAATATTGTTCCAAAAACAGTCAGTTTACCAATGAAGCAATATATTTACAAAACTCAAATAATCATTTTCAAGCAGTTATTTGTACAAAGCAAGGTGATAAAGATACTTGCTTTGGATTTTGTAATAATAGTACTTTGTCAAACACACAATATATGTGTACTAGAACTGTACATGTGCAGAGTGATGCTAAACGCATTGTTAGAAATAATGAAAAAACCAACAAAATTTCCAAGTATTTAAAACAAAAAAAGAATCAGATGAAAATCATGAAATATAAAACTGACGTGAAATTTAACGAATCCAAAAAATCTAAACAACAAATCGCATATAAAACTAATGTGGCATATAAGGAAAAGAAAAAAGAAAGAATTAAATATAGAATGACGTCATGAAAAAAGTAAAGCAACGGCATTATTAAATATAAACAGAATGTGTTCTATCGAAACAAATTAAAGCAAATGAGCATTACTAAATATAAACAAAATGAATTGCATCGAAACAAATTGAAGCAAACGGGCATTATTAAATATAAACAAAATGCGTTCTATCGAAACAAATTGAAGCAAACGGGCATTATTAAATATAAACAAAATGCGTTCTATCGAAACAAATTGAAGCAAAGGCATTATGAAATATAAACAAAATGCGTCATCGAAACAAATTGAAGCAAACGAGCATTACTAAATATAAACAAAATGAATTGCATCGAAACAAATTGAAGCAAATGAGCATTATGAAATATAAACAAAATGAGCGTCATCGAAACAAATTGAAGCAAATGAGCATTATGAAATATAAACAAAATGAGCGTCATCGAAAGAAAGTTAAAGATTTCAGTCGAAAGCAATACCTTGATCTTGAACATAAGAAGCACATAATATCAAGTGTAAAGTTAAAGAGACAGGAAATTAAAGTAATGTCACAGAAGTTGGATTTTATTATTGATCAATTTCAGGAAAAGGTAAAAGAGGGACCTGATTTTGTGTGTTGCGTCTGCTTTCGTTTGTTGTTTAAACATCAAGTTTTGAATTGCAGAAGAGATAATTATGAGAAAACCAACGAAATGTCAATAATTGCAAATGAATGTATAAGTGAAGATTATGTGCACAAATGCAATAATGGTTGTTTGTCACCTTGCACCTTATTGAATTCTTCCAGAGGTAAACTGTATATTTGTCACACCTGTCATTCTAAAATTAGTAAAGGTCAGTTTCCCCCAGAAAGTTCTCTAAATAAATTGACAGTCCATCCAATCCCACCTCAATTGTCATGTCTAAATAGTTTAGAACAACACTTAATAGCCTTACACATACCATTCATGAAAATGTTAGCTTTGCCAAAAGGTGGCCAAAATGGAGTGCATGGTCCTGTCACTTGTGTGCCTGCAAATATTGTTGAAACTTGTCATTTGTTACCCCGTAGTAATATGGAAGGTTCTTTACTGCCTGTGAAATTAAAGTATAAATTGACTTTTAAAGGCCATTATGAATATCTGTTTGTTAATACAATGCACATCCAGGAAGCTCTTAAGTATTTGAAACATACAAACCTACATTATAAAGATATAGAGTTCAATGAAGCCTGGATTAATGAGTTTTCTCAGGAGGTAGACAATCCTGTCTTGGAAAAGGCAGAGGTTCAGGACTTGTGCACTCCTGAAGGCGATGATGAACTGTTACATGATAGGCAGCAACATTGTATGTTTCAGGACACATGTCTTATGCCAGTAGATATTGGACAGGAAGCATTAGATCAATATTTGGATCATATACTAAATGTAGCTCCTTGTGAACAGAATAACCCCATCAAATTGTTGTCTGACCTTACAAATGAAGCAAAATGTTTCCCTGCATTGTTTCCTTCAGGTTGTAATACATATCATGAAAACCGACAGTATCGTTTAACTTTGAACCGTTACTTTAATAATAGGCTTTTACATGCTGATGGTAGATTTGCACATAATGTTGAATACATTTTTTTTGCTCAATACATATCAGAACTGCAACAGGTTATATCTAATGTATCGATTGCTTTGCGTAAAGGCAAACGTTTTCCAACTCCAAATTTGGGTGACTTATTGAAGGATGAAAATGAATTTAAAAAGTTACTTCAGTTTGATGATGGTTATCGTTTCCTTAAACCTATTCGAGGTACACCAGCCTTCTGGCAATCAGCCCAACGTGACATCCTAGCTTGTGTTCGACAATTGGGAAAACCAACATGGTTTGCATCATTTTCATCTGCAGATATGAGGTGGACTAATCTGCTTTATAGTATTTTGAAACAGGAAGGTCGAACACAGACATTGGAACAGTTACAATGGGCTGATAAGTGTCATCTGCTGCGTCGAAATCCTGTCACGGCCGCCAGGATGTTTGATTTTCGATGGCATGTCTTTTTAAATGAAGTTCTAAAGTCTCCTTCGAATCCCATTGGCAAAATAACTGACTATTTTCATCGTGTTGAATTTCAGCAACGTGGCTCTCCCCACATTCATTGCCTTTTTTGGATTTCTGGGGCTCCAATCTTGGATAAAAACACAGATGAAGAGGTTGTTTCATTCATAGATAAACATGTCACATGTCAACATCCATCTCAAGAAAATTCATTGTTTGAAGTGGTTACATCTGTTCAACAGCATTCAAAACGACATTCCAAAACTTGTAAAAAGAAAAACACAGTATGTCGTTTTAACTTTCCCCGACCTGCATCTTGCAGAACATTTATCTGTCGTGGGGAAAAGTATCAGGAAACACTGAAGACATGTACATGTGAATTGGATAAAACAAATGCCACTTGTACCTGTTCAAATAAAGACAAGATGAATAAGGACAAAATGAAAAGTGAATTGGCAAATGACATTGTAAGCAAAATTAAAAAAGCTATTGCAGATGAAAATTGTTCATATAGTTCTGCTGAAGAATTGTTTACAAGTTTGGATGTAAGTCAAGAAATCTTTGAAATTGCATATAAACGAATTAGTCGACATACACATGTAGTTTTAAAAAGAGAAATTAATGAAATTTGGATAAATCAGTATAGCAGACCTCTGTTAAAGGCTTGGAATGCTAATATTGATATTCAATATTGTGTGGATGCATATGCAGTTTGCGTCTATGTAATTTCTTACATGTCAAAAAGTGAAAGAGAAATTGGTCTTCTGCTTGGAAATGCCCAGAGAGAAGCATCCAGAGATGGCAATGTGAGCGCTAAAGAAGCATTGAAGAAACTTGGTAGTGTGTATCTACATAATCGGGATGTTTGTGCACAGGAAGCTGTGTATAGACTGACCAATATGCATTTAAAAGAGTGTTCCAGGAAGGTTGTTTTTATTCCAACTGGCGACAACATTGTTAAAATGAGTCTACCCATTTCTGTTTTGAAGCAGAAGGCATCTTCAAATGAACTAAATTCAGAAGATGTATGGATGACTGGTCTAGTTGAGCGGTATAAGAACCGTCCAAACGATGTTGTGTTTAACGATATGTGCCTGGCCAAATTTGCATCCGAATATCGTGTTTTGGCAAGGAATGAGAAAAACAAACTAGCAATAAAACTGATTAACGATTTTGGTTCTATTGCTAAAAGAAGTCGAACACAGCCAGCAGTTATTCGTTATGCACGTTTCTCTGAAACCAAAGAACCAGAAAAATTTTATCAAAGCATAATGCAATTATTTCTGCCATATCGAGTTGATGATGAACTAAAGCCTTCCAACTATGAGACATTTGAGGACTTTTATAAAACTGGTCTAATTAAATTCAAAGATGGCACATTTCATTCAGTGAAATCAGTTGTAGATGCTAACAGAGGTGCATTTGAAATAGAGTCTGATAAGTTGGAGGCTTCAGATCATATAGTTGGTGATGTTCTGCTTGAAGATGCATGGTGTCAGTTGTGTCCAGAAGTTGAGATGGAACGGTTGGAGTGTGCAGAACAGATGAAAGAAATCAAAGCAACATTCAATGATGAACCACAACATATCCCAGATTTAACTTTGGGTTCCAAAGCAAATGTTTTGGAGAAAACAAACAACATGAGTAGAAGTGAAGGGTTAGCATTAATTAGATCTTTGAATGAAAAGCAATTATCTGTTTTTTATCAAATCAGGCAGTGGTGCCTAGACAAGGTAAATGGAAGAAATCCTGAATCGTTGCATGTTTTTATTACTGGTGGTGCAGGCACAGGTAAAAGTCACTTGATCAAGGCAATTGAATATGAATCCAAAAGAATATTGTCACCAATGTGTCGGCATCCTGACAACACATGTGTTTTACTGACTGCTCCCACTGGTATTGCTGCATACCAGTTGAAAGCATCAACAATTCACACCACCTTTTCCATTGGAAAAGATGTACGCTTACCCTACACACCTTTGGGAGAAGAAAAACTCAATTCGTTACGTCTAAAATATGAAGACCTTCAGATTCTTATCATAGATGAAATATCAATGGTAGATCATAATCTCTTATCATACATCCACGGTAGATTACGTCAGATAAAACACACGGGTAACTTTTCTCCATTTGGAAATATTACAGTAATTGCAGTAGGCGATTTTTTCCAATTACCTCCTGTCAAAGGTAAAGCACTGTATTCAGATGGAGTTGCTAGCCCCTTGTGGTCAGATTTATTTAAACTTTTTGAATTAACAGAAATAGTCAGACAAAAAGATGTTGTTTTTGCCCAACTGTTAAATCGGATAAGGACTCGTTCCAAAGGGACTGCTATGCTACCTGGTGATATACAGGTTTTAAAAAGTTGCGAAACTGGTGAGGTGAGCTCAGCCTTGCATATATTTGCAACGAATCGACAAGTAAATGAGCACAACATGAATCATTTGTTTGAAATGTGCCCAGACTACGTAAGAATTGCGGCACAAGATTATGTAAATGATAAGAAAACAGGCAAATTAAGATCATTAGAAGGGAGTCACGTTAAAGCGTCAAATACATGTTTATCAGAAGAGTTGTTTTTGGGTAAAGGTGCACGCGTCATGCTATGTAAAAATGTGGATGTTAGTGATGGTTTGGTTAATGGTGTTTGCGGTACTGTTACAAAGATCATTAAACCAGAAAAGGATAACTTTCCTAAAATGGTTTATGTTGAATTTGATGATGATCGTGTAGGTATACAGAGGAGGAAAAACAGTCATTATACATCATCAGATTTGGCTCGATCCACACCTATTAAACCCGAGGAGGAAAGAGCCACTGCTAAAGGTGGATTGCGACGTCAATTTCCACTGAAGCTTGCCTGGGCCGTTACTGTACACAAAGTACAAGGCATAACTGTTGAAGAAGCAGTTGTTTGTCTCAGTAAAATCTTTTCAGCCGGTCAAGCTTATGTTGCTCTAAGCCGAGTTAAAAGTATTTCTGGATTAACGATTCAGGAATTTAATGATAAAAAGATTTATTGTAAGGATGATGTAACAGATGCAATTCAGCATATGACACCTCTCTTGACAGAACCTTCACAACTGGGTAAATTTGATGGATCATGTTTCACTGTGTTTTTAATAAATGTTCAAAGTTTGAATCGCCATGTTCAAGATTTGGCATTTTGTACACAACAGTTCAAACCAAAGTGTATTGCTGTAACAGAAACCTGGGTGTCTGTTGTCTCGTCAGATACATTAAAGATTGATGGATACAGTTTCCATAACTGTCCACGAAATTTAGCGTATTCTGGCAATGAGACAACATTGATACCATTACAACAGCAACAACATGGTGGAGTTGGCATCTATATTGCAGATGGTATGGCATGTGAATTTTTGCATTCACCACATGTTGATTTAGAGTGTGTAGTGTGTCATTTTCTGAGTTTGAATCTAGTGGTGGTGGTTGTTTATCGCCCACCCCAGTATCCTCTGGCAATTTTTAAGAAAAATTTAGGCACATTGCTTGATTGGCTAGAACAAAAAAGTAATACAATTGGATTAATGGGAGACTTTAATGAAGATCTTTTTAAAAGCTCATCCATTTCTAAAGTACTAAGTGACAGAGGATATATTCAAATAGTGAAAGAACCAACCACTGAGAAAGGAACTCTCATAGATCACGTGTACTTAAAATCAGATGCATATGAAATGGAGGCTATGGTCATACCAACATATTTTAGTGATCATGAGGGTATAATGTGTGGTTTTAAACCGATGAAATTTTCCTGAGTTGTCTGTCCATCCATTTTCTTCCACTTATCCGAGGTCTTCTCACAGGATTAACAGCTAAGGAATTCCACACTTCCCTCTCCCAAGTCACTTAAGCCAACTTCTCTGTGAGAAGTGTGAGACGTTCTCAAGCCAGTTGCAAAACGTAGTCCATCCGAAGTGTCGTAAATCTTCCTCTGGATGTCTGTGTGGTATGATATGTGGAACATCTCACAAGGAAAACATTTAGGAATCATCCTATCCAATTGTCTGAGCCACGTTTATCTATCTTCTCTCAACGTAGAGAAGCAATAGATGTACTCAAAGTCCTTTATGAACGATTGAGTTTCTCAGCCCATTTTTAAGGTAGAGGGCAGACACCCTGCGAAAAAGTTTGTATTTTGGCTCTTCGTATCCAAGATCTCATTGTTTTACTCATAAACAAAAGCTCATGACCATCAATGAAGATGTAAACGTAGATCAACTGGTAATTAAGAGCTTTGCCTTTTGACCTGGTTCTTTCTTCACTATGAACATAAATCAAGAGATAAATTGAAATGTAAGCCTGTTGACTCAGCTCTCACTTTACGAGGACAAACCAATACAGTACATGCTGAACTTGAGACACTGAACCTATCCACTTAGCGATGTTGCGCTCAATCTTTCCCTCATTTGTAAACAAGACAAAAGCTCATGACCATCAATGAAGATGAGGTGAGCACACCTGTGTGACAGAGCACACCTGTGAGCGGACTCGGGCGCACCTTGGCTGCCGTTGCTCCTCGTACTTTTTGCTCCTTGAGCCTTTTTTGTTACTTTCTGCTATTTTTTCACCGAGCCTTGTTGAACATTTCTACCTTTCTACCTTTCTGGAACACAGAGTGCGACAGAGTGCGACAGGCGCAAGCCTGTGTACAGCACCTGTGCGAAAGGACACGGACATTTCTACCTTTCTTTGAACCTTTCTACCTTTCTTGAACGCAGAGTGCGACAGGCGCAAGCCTGTGTACAGCACCTGTGTGAACGGACGCGGACATTTCTACCTTTCTTTGAACCTTTCTACCTTTCTTGAACGCAGAGTGCGACAGGCGCAAGCCTGTGTACAGCACCTGTGTGAACGGACGCGGACATTTCTACCTTTCTTTGAACCTTTCTACCTTTCTTGAACGCAGAGTGCGACAGGCGCAAGCCTGTGTACAGCACCTGTGTGAACGGACGCGGACATTTCTACCTTTCTTTGAACCTTTCTACCTTTCTTGAACGCAGAGTGCGACAGGCGCAAGCCTGTGTACAGCACCTGTGTGAACGGACGCGGACATTTCTACCTTTCTTTGAACCTTTCTACCTTTCTTGAACGCAGAGTGCGACAGGCGCAAGCCTGTGTACAGCACCTGTGTGAACGGACGCGGACATTTCTACCTTTCTTTGAACCTTTCTACCTTTCTTGAACGCAGAGTGCGACAGGCGTGAGCCTGTGTACAGCACCTGTGTGAACGGACGCGGACATTTCTACCTTTCTTTGAACCTTTCTACCTTTCTTGAACGCAGAGTGCGACAGGCGTGAGCCTGTGTACAGCACCTGTGTGAACGGACGCAAACATTTCTACCTTTCTTTGAACCTTTCTACCTTTCTTGAACGCAGAGTGCGACAGGCGTGAGCCTGTGTACAGCACCTGTGTAAACAGACGCAGGCATTTTTACCTTTCTACCTTTCTGTGATTAAGTTTTAGAGCAACTGTCTTTTCTGACTGCGTTATGGATCTGTAAACATTCATGACCTGCATTTGTATATAAAGGTTTTGTTTCTTGCATTAAGATAGCACATTCTAAATCTGGACAATTTGTGTGGAAAACACGTCCAAAAGTAATAATAAACAATATTTTCACGATCAAT
>JBBPBX010059837.1:0-21636 GCA_038048925.1 Garcialebias charrua
GTGCAGCTGCTGATGTCATGCTTGGTTTCCTTTGCTTTATGTCAGTGGATCCATATGATTTACTGCCTAATCTGGGCCCAGGCAGGGTTTCCTTTTGATTGTATGATCTCATCATTTGCAAGGCTCTCTCTCTACTCTGAACTTCTTTCTGTAAAAACTCCAGCACCTGATGCACCTTCCACTCATCCTGATCTCCCCTCTGGCGACTGTACTCAAGAGACAGTTCTTCTGGTATCATCTGGAGCAGTATTGGGCATAACATGCCTCCATATGTGTCTGACACTACTCCTAGTGATTCTAAGCTTCTAATTTGAACTTCACATTCATCATACAACTGTCTCATAGCACTCACATCAGAGGATTTCTTTACAGGAGTCAAATTCAGGAGCTTTGACATATGAGCGTTTATTATTAAGTCCTTCCTTCCAAATCTGCTTTTTAGTATTTGAACTGCAGCATCATAGTTACTGTCTGTCAGAGTGAGACCTGCTACAGCCTTTGCAGCTGTTCCTGTTAGGTAAGTCTTCATGTATGTAAACTTCTCTCGTTTACAAAGAGCTTCGTTACAGTGAATCGCCGTCTCATATTGGCTCCAAAATTCTTGCCATAAACTAACATCTCCGTTGAATTTGTCAATTATTAGCTTAGGCAGCCTTACTGTAGCGTTCCTGTGATGTGTGGAGTTTACGTTGTTCCCACTCACTTGCGCCCGTCGGGGTTCTGTACTCACAGTTTCTGACGTCCTTATCATTTGTTTAGCACGTTCGTTCATACAGATGATGCGGTCGTTATACTCCTCTGCGAGTTCGGTTTCCGCTTCCATTTCATCCAGCTGAGTGTGCTCCTCAATAGCGCGGTTCAGCTCATTCAAACTGTCCCCTTTTGCCATTAACACAGCCAGCATTTCCCGCAAACGTCCGACGTCCGGGTCGTCCTTTAATAATTCACTATCAATCTGATTCAGTAGTCGCGTAGTAGAACTTCGTATTGTCCGGCGCTTCATCCTTGTTCTTTCAATACGCTGTTCTCCACTGTCCTGTCGCTCCGTGCCGCTTCTATTTTCATCAGCCATGTCACCTGCTCCCGAGTTTCGGCACCAGAAAATGTTGAATATTTTCTTTGACTGACTTCGAATGACGAAAAAAAGAGTCGGGCGGAATATTCAGATGAACTTTAGTGAAATAAAGGTGATGAACGAATCATACGTACAGATACATAACTGAGGGTCGAACAGAATCCTCAGAAAACTGAAAACGCTGTTGCTATGGCAACAACAACAAAACAAGCAGAAAGCAGAGGAGGCGGACTCAGCCGTTAACTGCCGCTCAACTGTTACAAAACATCATGGGATATGTAGTCCACTTTCAGCCTGATACCAACTACAAACGTCAACCAAATCAATGTAGCGAACAGCAACAAAATATATAGTTACTTCAGAAACTTCAATATATTCAAAACAGTGCTGCAAGGATCTTGTTGCGAGTTCGTAAATTTGAACATATTACGCCCATTCTTCATAACCTTCATTGGCTTCCTGTCGCCTACAGAATTCAGTACAAAACTGCTCTCATTACACATCAATGCTTACATGGAGCTTCACCAGATTATCTGAAGGATATTCTTATTCCACACTCATCCACCCGGTCGCTGCGGTCACAGAACAGTAATCTCCTTCACATTCCGAGAACCAAATTAAGGACCATGGGAGACCGGGCTTTCAGTGTGGCTGCCCCCCGCCTGTGGAACTCTCTTCCTGACTGTCTGAGAGCCCCACAGTCTGTGGTTGACTTTAAGAGCGGCTTGAAGACCTTTCTTTTCAACCGAGCATACTCTACCTCCTCATGATTCTACTTTTGATCTTAGTTGATACTGTTATTGATTTTACTTGTTTTATTACTTGTTTTATTGACATTTAATTTCTGTTGCACCGTGTAGCACTTTGAGATTTTCATTAATGAAAAGTGCGTTATAAATTGAATTCATTATTATTATTATTATTAAATTATAATATCCTAAATAACAAATCCCAAACAAATTCTCAACATCTGGTAAACAGCAACAAAATATAGTTACTGATATTAAATTATAATATCCTAAATAACAAATCCCAAAGAAATTATCAACAACAGCTAAGGTGGAACAGAGTGAGAGACTGTTTTCTCATCTTTTTCTCCATTTATTTGATACTTTTGACTGTGTGGGTGTCGGTAGTTCAGTTATCGCTTTTTTGTTTATTTAGAGGTATTTTTGGCTAGGTAGATCGTCACCTGGGAAGGCACGGCGGTCCTGTATAGGATTGGGTCGGCCTGGGTGGTGTTTGTTCATTTCCGCCGCACCCACTTGTCCCACAATCCTTTGAACTTTCTCTTTTTAATTTATTTTTGTTTCTTTAAGGACGCTGAGCAGGAGAAGGCACTCCAGATGGGTGGGAGAAGCCTGAGAGGACCCTGACCGCCTGGAGGCTCTTAATTTTAGTTAATAAAATATCTTTTAAACCTTTTCTTGTGTCCAGTGTCCTTTAAATGTGTTTTGGCCCTCATACGGTCGTAACAAACAGACAAGCCCTACAATGACAAAGAGAATAAAAAACTGCAACATCAGCTGCAGTCGTTATCTAAGTCACATGAGAGAAGCATCCGAGAACGAGCTCACAAACTGGGTACAACGTTACAAAGTGATTACAAACGATCACAAGAACGGTGCACAGAGTTACAAAGCGAACTAGAGAAATGCACCCAAGTCATGGAATCATATTCACAACAGTACGCATTGTTACAACGTGATTATGAAGGGTTACGAGTCCAACTACAAAGTTGTCAGGCAGAGCGTGCCGTAGCAACAGAAAAACTCCTTGAAGAGAGGAAAAAATGTTTGGATCTCATGGAACAACAGTTTCAAAACCCACCCCCAAACCCATTTGTGCCACCTCCACCCCCACCGCCACAATCATTCCCATTCCAACCCACGGTTGGAACATACCCATGGGTGGGACCTGTGTACTCCTGGCCTGGTGTACCATATGCGCTGACGGGTGGACATGACAGCAGTTATCGAATCCCTCTCTCAATAGAACAACTCCACAAGCTTTCTAAATACATTCAACGCTTTGAACCAGGGCCGTTGGGTTCAAATGAAACCAAGGCCTATCTGAAAAATCTAGAGGTTGAAACTTTAAAACTGCAGATACAGTCACTGACTGGGTCAAGTGATGACAGCATCCGTGCTAGGGAAGATCTGTACAACAAATCTCTGGCAGATAACGCCGAACTGCAACGACGGTACACAATGTTATTGTCTGAAAATGCACAAAAACAGGAGCTGTTGCAGAGTTGCACAGAAGAGAAGGATGGTTATTATAATTTGTGGAAAACATTACAGGTGGAGTGTGAAAAAGATCGAGGTCAGTTAATTAAATGCACACATGAGATGGAAACATTTTCAAAAGGGTTCTCTGTGTTACAAGAGCGAAATGAAGAGTTACGAGTCGAGATAACTAATTGTAAGGCAGAACTGGCCCTGACAATGGATAAACTCGCGTTGGAGAGAAAAACAAGTTTCGATCTCATGCAAAAACTGAACCAAAACCCATCCACACCACACCAAAACCCATCCGCTCCTCTCTCAACATCACACACAAACCCTTTCACACCCCCTCCCGCACCCCAAAACCCTCACCCTTCAAATCCACCCCTACCACAATTTATGGTACCTCCCCAATGGCAGGTATCTGTGTACCCCTTCTCGACAGGTGTACCATATGCACTGGTAAATGGGGTAGCAACCTAAGTAGGGAGGCCCAGACTTCCCTCTCCCCAGCCACTTGGAGCAGCTCCTCCGGGGGAATCCCAAGGCGTTCCCAGGCCAGCCGAGAAACATAGTCCCTCCAGCGCGTCCTGGGTCTTCCTCTGGGTCTCCTCCCGGTGGGACATGCCCGGAACACCTCACCAGGGAGGCGTCCAGGAGGCATCCTAACCAGATGCCCGAGCCACCTCAACTGGCTCCTCTCGATGTGGAGAAGCAGCGGCTCTACTCCGAGTCCCTCCCGGATGACTGAGCTTCTCACCCTATCTCTAAGGGAGAGTCCAGCCACCCTGCGGAGAAAACTCATTTCAGCCGCTTGTATCCGAGATCTTGTTCTTTCGGTCATAACCCAAAGCTCATGACCATAGATAATAATAATAATAATTAATTCAATTTATAATGCACTTTTCATTACTGAAAATCTCAAAGTGCTACACATATATTGAATGTTACACACATTCATAAACCGGTGGCGGCAGACTACCATGCAAGGTGCTTTCCAGTCCTACCGGGAGCAACTCAGGGTTAAGTGTCTTGCCCAAGGACACAACGACACATGGTGCGGGTCCCGTGAGTCGAACCGCCAACTTTCCGATCGGGAGACGACTGCCATTACCACTACACCACGGCCGCCCCCTGATGAGGGTGGGAACGTAGATCGATCGGTAAATTGAGAGCTTTGCCTTTTGACTCAGCTCTCTCTTCACCACGACAGACCGGTACAGCGCCCGCTTCACTACGAACGCTGCACCTATCCGCCTATCGATCTCACGCTCCAGTTTTCCCTCATTCGTGAACAAGATCCCGAGATACTTAAACTCCTCCACTTGGGGCAGGACCTCCTCCCCGACCCGGAGAGGGCATGCTACCCTTTTCCGGCTCAAGACCATGGCCTCGGATTTGGAGGAACTGATCCTCATCCCGGCCGCATCACACTCGGCTGCAAACCGCTCCAGTGAAAGTTGTAAATCACGAACTGATGAAGCCAGTAGGACCACATCATCTGCAAAAAACAGAGAAGCGATTCTAAGGTCACCAAAACGGATCCTCTCAACACCTTGGCTGCGCCTAGAAATTCTGTCCATAAAAGTTATGAACAGAATCGGTGACAAAGGGCAACCTTGGCGGAGTCCAACTCTCACCGGAAACGAGCCTGACTTACTGCCGGCAATGCGGACCAAGCTCTGACACCGGTCGTACAGGGACCTAACAGCCCTTATCAAAGGGCCTGGTACCCCATACTCCCGGAGTACCCCCCACAGAACCCCCCGAGGGACGCGGTCGAATGCCTTCTCCAAGTCCACAAAGCACATGTAAACTGGTTGGGCAAACTCCCACGCACCCTCCAGGACCCTGTTGAGGGTGTAGAGCTGGTCCAGTGTTCCACGACCAGGACGAAAACCACACTGCTCCTCCTGAATCCGAGGTTCGACTATCCGACGGACCCTCCTCTCCAGAACCCCTGAATAGACCTTACCAGGGAGGCTTAAGAGTGTGATCCCCCTATAGTTGGAACACACCCTACGGTCCCCCTTTTTGAATAGGGGAACCACCACCCCAGTCTGCCAATCCAAGGGAACTGCCCCCGATGTCCACGCGATATTGCAGAGTCGCGTAAGCCAACACAACCCTACAACATCCAGAGCCCTAAGGAACTCCGGGCGAATCTCATCCACCCCCGGAGCCTTGCCACCGCGGAGCTTTTTAACCACCTCGGCGACCTCAGCACCAGAGATCGGAGAACCCGACCCAAAGTCCCCAGGCTCCGCTTCCTCAGTGGAAGACGTGCCAGTAGGATTGAGGAGGTCTTCGAAGTATTCCGCCCACCGACTCACAACATCCCGAGTTGAGGTCAACAGCACGCCATCCCCACCATAAATGGTGTTGGTCGCGTACCGCTTTCCCCCCCTGAGACGCCGGATGGTGGACCAGAATCGCCTCGAAGCCGTACGGAAGTCATTCTCCATGGCCTCTCCGAACTCCTCCCATGCCCGAGTTTTTGCCTCAGCAACCACCCGAGCCGCATGCCGCTTGGACTGCCGGTACCTATCTGCTGCTTCCGGGGTCCCACAGGCCAAAAAGGCCCAATAGGACTCCTTCTTCAGCTTGACAGCATCCCTCACCGCCGGTGTCCACCACCGGGTTCGAGGGTTGCCACCACGACAGGCACCAACAACCTTGCGGCCACAACTCTGATAAGCTACCTCGACAATAGAGGCGCGGAACATGGCCCACTCGGGCTCAATGTCCCCCGCCTCCCTCGGAACGTGTTCAAAGCTCTCCCGGAGGTGGGAGTTAAAGCTCCGTCTTACGGGAGACTCTGCCAGACGTTCCCAGCAGACCCTCACAATACGTTTGGGCCTGCCAGGTCTGACCGGCATCCTCCCCCACCATCGGAGCCAACTCATCACCAGGTAGTGGTCAGTTGACAGCTCCGCCCCTCTCTTCACCCGAGTGTCCAGGACATGCGGCCGCAGATCAGATGAGACGACAACAAAGTCTCCCATGGGGCATAAAAGAGAAATCACTTTTGTGGGTGATGACCTTAATGGCTTGGTTGTCTCAATGAAAACTAGGGGTTGAACGAGTACATACTTTTTAAACTCGACATTAACATAATAATACTCGAGTAGAGCTCGAGTAGTTGAAGATGTCATAGGATCTCAAGATGAAAAAAATAATTAACTAATTAAAACAGCAAAAAAAAGTATGTTATTATTTACAAAAAAGACAAACAAAACATTGGGAGCATAATTAGGCTCCTAACATTTATCTTACAGCAAATAATTCACAGGAAACCCAAAACTGTTAGTTATTATTATTAAGCTGCAAAAGTGAAAGAAATGTGCGGCACGTCAAAAACGAAGCTAAAAACATTGGGGCGGTTGACCATCCCGCACCACCGCCTATGGTGCTGCACATTAGGTTTAGTTTTAGAGATTAATATGTTAATAGGTTTTTATAGGTTTAGAGATTAATATTTTTTGCCTTTTATTTGTGAAACAAGGTCAGAGGAAGCTGGTTCTGGTTCGGTTGATTGGACCTGGTGTTACACCACATTCTGTGACCTGCAACAGTTCATGCAACCCACTCCCTACGGTCACAATATACGATGGTCACAGAATATGGTGTAACACCGGTTTGCAACGTGCTCCAAACAGGAAGTTGATTCATTTTCTGTTCTGTAACTGCAACGTGATGACGTCACTACGAATACTCGACGTGAAATTAAAAAACTTGATAGAGATCCAAGTAATCTATGTGTCGATTACTCGAGTAGTCTGTTAAATCCGTAATGACAACTACAGCACAAAGAGTACATGCTCACCTGCTCTCAGAGCACTGCTCCAAGTGGCGGTGTGTGGGCCTGTATGTCCCTCAAACTAACATCTTTATCCTTTCTGACATGATCTAACACTTGACCTCTCCCTTCTCAATCCTCTGATGTCACTCAGCTGCTACTGGGTCAAGTCAGCTTTAAAAGAGCTCTGACTTCCTGTTTTCCTTCAGTGTGCAGGTGAGCTTGGAACTACCATGAGTTCGCCTAAGAGCTGAATGACGTCTGTCAAGCGTTAAGGACACGTCATCAGTTAAGGACGTGTAAGATGCTCAGTTACAAGTCTGCTCCGAGCGTACAGCTCCAACTGTAAGAGTGTTCCTCTCAAAGAATACTCTTATTCTGAAATCCGACCGGAACCTGAGCCATTTGTTTCGGCTAGATCAACGCGATCGTCTGGAGACACAGTACCGGTAACACGGACCGGGACCCGAGAGAGTCTGATCACCTCACAAAGGTAACGAGTCGTCAGCTGTTACCAAAGCGTGTCGGCGATTAGCGGGCGTCTACTGGAAAATGTGCCTTTTTCTGGTTGAAAACCAGAAAAAAAAAACACTATATATTTTGCCAGTAACTAAACTTTAAAGGTATTGTGACATGATGTTTGAAATTTGCATATTTGTCACAACATATATATCTTATATCATTCAGCTCTGTTCGTTTTTGCAAAATAAATTATAAATATATTAAAATTTCATTCCAAGTTATGGTAGATTTTTCTCTGGGACACGCCCCTAAAAATCAGCGCATTTCCGCAAAACGTCATTGTGACGTGCATTTGGGCATAAGGCAGAGCCTTGCCCATTTGTTTGGTGTGTTAACTGCTTTCTATACAGATTCTTTTTCTGAAAGATCGCCTCTTTTTTTTGTGTAACTTGAAAAATGTCATCACGTTGTAGCGCATTTGGGTGTTCTAATATCAGCAGTGAACAAGTGAGCATTCACAAATTCCCAAAAGATGAGAAACTTTGCCTAGAATGGACCAGACAAGTACAGAGAACGAGGGACCGATGGTGTCCTACTCAAGAATCGTATGTCTGTAACGACCATCTTACTGCCGATCAGGTAACATCTCTAATTTTATTCTATTCATGGAGGGTTTATTAATGAGAGTTTTGGATGATTTGCTGTCTTAAAATTATAAACCTCAAATGCGACCGGGCCTTGCTGTTAGCTTAGCGTTAGCACAACAACAAAGACCCATATCACGAAGCTAACCCCACTTAGCTACTGTTTATGAAATATACAGTGTCTAAATCACTTTTCCATTGATCGAGTGTCCAATGACTGTATTTGATGAATAATAACCTTTCGATTGCATCAAGTACTAAGAATAAGTTGTGTTTGTTCGCTGCTATCAAACTAGCCGACATCGGTACACCCACGTAGCTTGTTATGTATTTTTAAATGATATCTGCGCGATAACGTAACATCAGTAAGTTTATTAATTCCGTGAGGGTTTATTAATGAGAGTTTTGGACGATTGACTGTCTTAAAATGATAAATCTGCTAGGAAGAATGATAAATAAACCCACATGATGAACCTCCAGCACGTTTTTTTTTCAAAGCTGCATCGTGTATTAAAAAGTTTTCCACTGATAGAGCATAAAATAAAATGATGAGAGCAAGATTAATACTTCTACTGCTTATATTGACAAAAGTCATTTTATTTTGACGAAACAAACTCATAAAATTATTTGTTGTCAGACTCAACCTTATGAAAAGCACTGTTAATTTTCTTATTTACTCATTTCATAAATGCAAATTAAATCATGGGATCTAATCAATTTATGAAGGATCTCCCAATCACCTCCCTTTGTCATCCAGCCTTCGACTGAAGACCTACTCTAAAAAAAACGAAGATGGCCAGAACATGTCCAGCATGCCAGGTCGCCCTCATCTGAAGCTTCGACTTGCACCAAATCTGCGAGGGATGCCTGGGCCCCTAGCACGCCAAACTCGACAACCCCTGTTGCATTTGCCGCCTCCTGCCCGCCAGAGAGCGGGAGCACCGTGCACCTGGTGATGAGCGGCTGAGATCTGGGAGAGCTGTGCTGCATGTTTCATGGCCAGATATAGGTAAACCAAAACTTCTTCTTCTTCTTTCGGCTTTTCCCTTTTCAGGGGTCGCCACAGCGAGTCATCCTCCTCCACCTCACTCTGTCTGCATCCTCTGTCCTCACTCCAACTACCTTCATGTCCTCTCTAACTGCACAGTGGCGGATCTACCATTCAGGCGAAGGAGGCCGTGGCCTGGGGCCGCCAATCAGCAGGGGCCGCCAATGAGCAGGGGCCGCCAATAAGCAGGGACCCCAGCCATCACCTACATCCCTAACATTGCTCCTGCTTGTTAATGTACGTTTAACATAAAAATAATTATAGTTACGATGAAAACTATCTTTAAAAACGCAACAGAAAAAACGGTTGAGTTCTGTTCCCCCCTACTAAAATGGACTATTCCGTCATGCGTCATGACGTCACCCACTAATCCAGGAAGTGCTCGCTGCTGTTTTGTGTGAGAAGGAAGCGGGAGACAGGAGACAGAAAGCGGAGCTGAAAAACGTAAAAAGCGTCAAAAAACAATAACGTATGTTTCTTCACTACCGAAAGTGACAACCTTTTTAATGGGTCGAATTCTAAAACTTCATCAACTGTTAATGACGGTCACGAGCGGCAGCGGCCCATTTAAAAGTGTGGCGGAACCGCCGCCGGACAT
This sequence comes from Garcialebias charrua, assembly GCA_038048925.1. Taxonomy (NCBI): domain Eukaryota; kingdom Metazoa; phylum Chordata; class Actinopteri; order Cyprinodontiformes; family Rivulidae; genus Garcialebias; species Garcialebias charrua. The sequence goes on from JBBPBX010059837.1 coordinate 9,855, forward strand.
CAGGATCCAGGAGGAAGTGGCGCCGAGGCAGTGACTCAAGAAGATGAAGATAAAGACGAGGATTCAGCAAGATGAGGTACGAGTTTTAGAAATTATTTTGTAGGTTGGGTAAAAGAAATCCTAACAGTAATCAGCTGAGACAACCACTATTTTCACGTTTTCTTTCTGTATCAAAATATTAAAAGATATTCGACCTAAATCTTCTGACTTAAATAGGAGAGAGGGGATTATATATTTTACCTACTTTAGCTCTCTGCCCTGCTTGCTTAGTATACAGTATTATTAAATTATTCGGACTTTACATTGAATAGAATAGATCTAAAATATTCCACAGTTATCTATAAAAAAAAAATTCTCAACCATTTTACAAAATATTTGACTGTTAAAACTTCATCAGACTATCATTGTTTTGTTATTTGGTCCATAGTCCCTCCATTAAATACATTATAAAGCACAACTTATAGCTTTCAGAGTAATGCAAAAATGTGTTTTTTAATAATGACAGGTTTGCTTTGGACAGAAATGCCACTGTTAGTTTAAAACAACAGAATCAAAAGGCTAGGATTGCTAAATTAAAATGTTATCTAAAATGTAAAAATTGATATAAATGAAAAGTGACATTCCCTGATGCATGCTCAATAATCCAGGTGGAAAAATCTGTGACATTATTTGAGTCATTTAGTTTACAGTACGTCTTACAGTCTGTGTAAGTTTTAAGGTTTAAAAAGAAGTCAAAACTTTCAGTCTTAATTATGGAAACTTGGATAAATGAGAGCCTTCACATGTGTTAAATGTAATAATGTCTTATTTTTTCTTTTATTTCCTCCAACACTAACATTTGTTGTTTTTTTCAGATGCAGTCTTTAAACATGCATCATTAAAGACCAGAAACAAGACAGAAGACAACTTTCATAGAAGTCCAGCTGAATAATCAAGGTAATTCATGATCACTTAATGCTGTAAAAAGTGTCTCATGCCTGGACATCTTGCTGTTCATATCGAGCCAGTGTGTGAATTAATCTCAAAGTACCACATCTCAACTACACACACTCACTTTTTCACATTGATCTAACAACTGTTCCCTGTTACAGAATATGTAATATAACGTTAAAAGAATTAAAGTTGTGAAAATCTTATAATTTAGGAAAATATATTTCTACTGTATTGCTCACATCTACCCTCTCTATTTGTTTGTGTTTATTTAGTGTTGTTGAATTTTGGTGTAAGACTTGATTTAGAGCCTTTTATTGCAATAATAAAACATCCATCCATCCATTTTCTTCCTCTTATCCGGGGTCGGGTCGCGGGGGTAGCAGCCTAAGTAGGGAGGCCCAGACTTCCCTCTCCCCAGCCACTTGGAGCAGCTCCTCTGGGGGAATCCCAAGGCGTTCCCAGGCCAGCCGAGAAACATAGTCCCTCCAGCGTGTCCTGGGTCTTCCTCTGGGTCTCCTCCCGGTGGGACATGCCCGGAACACCTCACCAGGGAGGCGTCCAGGAGGCATCCTAACCAGATGCCCGAGCCACCTCAACTGGCTCCTCTCGATGTGGAGAAGCAGCGGCTCTACTCCGAGTCCCTCCCGGATGACCGAGCTTCTCACCCTATCTCTAAGGGAGAGTCCAGACACCCTGCGGAGAAAACTCATTTCAGCCGCTTGTATCCGAGATCTTGTTCTTTCGGTCACAACCCAAAGCTCATGACCATAGATGAGGGTGGGAACGTAGATCGATCGGTAAATTGAGAGCTTTGCCTTTTGACTCAGCTCCCTCTTCACCACGACAGACCAGTACAGGGCCCCTTTACAAAGGTTTGCCTGGGGCCCCAAAATGTCTAAGTCCGCCACTGTAACTGCATCCATATATCTCCTCTTTGTCTTTTTCCTGGCAGCTGCATTTCTAACATCCTTCTACCAATATACCCACTGTCCCTCCTCTGGACATGTCCAAACCATCTCAGTCTGGCCTCTCTAACTTTATCTCCCAGTTGTTCAAATCGCAATTAAAACTTGCTAAATAGTAATAAAAAAATGTAAATCGTGATTCTGAACTATATAATTTTTATTTCTGTTTTCTTAGAATTCTCAAACCACAAAAACAAGGTAAAATTCAAGATCTGTCAGAGTACAACTTTGTTTAAGAAAGGGCACAAAGAACAAAGGTATTTTGAAAAAAAAAATGTTTTTTTTTTTTGTTTGTTTGTTGTTTGCTTTTGACAGGCTATGTGGAAGCTGTTAGGAAGGAGGTAATTGCTCTCTGGGCAGGTGAATCAGATGACCAGCCTGGAGATGAAGTTCACGTGACACATCCACTCAGTATCCAGATATTTACACAGCAGTTCCAGAGTGATGTTCCAGATACCAGTAATCATTCTACATGGGGCACTTGAAGCCAGTGTAGGCATCTTCTGCTGGAAAAGTGTTGCGGATCATATTCACATGATCGAAGTGGAACTCTGTAGATCTCTGTAAAATAAAGATGTTTTAGTTGATTTTGTACAGATTCATACATTTCTGATACTTTTGTTTTTGTTTTTAATCAATTTAAATTAGAAAAAACCCAAATGTCACACAGATAATTTTTTGGTGTCATTAAATTTTTATTTTATTTTATTTTTCTTTCGGCTTCTCCCTTCGTTAGGGGTCACTACAGCAAAATAGTCGCATGAAGACTTGGCAATTGTTTTTACGCCGGATGCCCTTCCTGACACAACCACAGACCACCGGGCTACCACAGCTCTCTGTGTGGAGCAGAGAGCATATGTAGGGTTCCCGGGGGAGCAGATGGTGTGGGTTAAGGGCCTTGCTCAAGGGCCCAGAGTGGGGCAGATGAGGGTGGAGACAGGTGTGACCGCTTCAACTGTCCCACCCACATCTTTTTGCTGTTGTCGGTACCGGGGCTTGAACCGGTGATCTTCCGATCACAAGCTCACCTTCTTAACCTCTGCGCCACCACTCCCACGGTGTCATTAAATTTTGTAAAATGTGTAAATTGTCAATGCACCATTTGTTTAACATCTTAAAAATAATGTAATATATGTGTTTAAACTTTTTTCATTAAAAAACAATAAATTACATAATATTTATTTTATATGTAAATTATAAAGATATATTTATATGATAAAAAAAGGTGTTCAATACAAAAACAACTGGACTTTATTTGTAACAGAAAACGTTTCGCTCTCTATCCATACGGCTTTCTCAATTCAATTGGATAGAGGGTGAGACATTTTCTGTAACAAATAAAGTCCAGTTGTTTCTGTATTGAACGCTTTTTTTGATTTTATCATGTCCTGGACGACTGAGAATCTCCACCAGCATATATTTATATAATTTTGTGATATATCAGATCGTTTCTTTATTTACAGTGGAGAAATATTTATAAAACAATACAATTGTTTTGTGTTTTCATTGAATTCAAAATATGTTTTATGATAAAACTAGGCTGTAAGCAAGTAAGTAAGCAGTAATCATTAAATGCACTGATGTAATTCAGACATAATTTCAGTGAAAATTCATTTTTGAAGTGATAATTCATAAATATACTCTCAAGATATAGTGAACATTCAGTGTATTTACACATGCACATTACATCTGTGGAAATAAGAATGATGTTTTTCATGTTAAAATAAATGTTAAAAAAGTACAGATACTTCAAAGGTACTCACATATATATATATTTTTTCTATATTTTCTGGGCACTAGTGGCCTTTATTGGAGAGGGAGAGGGCGAAACGGTGGAGAGGGGGGGAGACACCACAGAAAGGAGCTCGTCGGGTCTGGGACGTGAACCCGCGACGCCTGTGGAGAGGCGAAAGCCTCAAGCATATGTGTACGCCCACTTATCTCTCTGCGCCACAGCGGCGGCACAAGGTACTCATATTTTTAAACTATAATTTATGTTGAATAATTATTAGATACATTAATTAAAAAATTACCAATCAGTGCTCTGTAAACGAGATAGATCGGGTTCCATGACTTTTCCTGCCTAAAATCCTCCCTCCTCTGCAGCTGTCTGTCCTCCTCTGCAGTCTCGGTTCAGACTCTTCCTGAACAGTAAGGTTCATATAAATACGGTTGAATGCCTAAATTAAAACCTGCTGGCTCTTGTTCATCACCAGAACTAACAGAACTTCCAAAGCTGAAGACAAATCGCTTAGATCAACACCAGAAATGCTGCACTCGACATGCTCCGCCATTGATATTTACATATATTTACATGCACGTTGGAGCAGCGGCTTCCCACGTGCACGTCACAATAACGTTTTGCGGAAATGCGCTGATTTTTAGGGGCGCGTCCCAGAGAAAAAACTACCATAACTTGGAATGAAATTTTAATATATTTATAATTTATTTTGCAAAAACAAACAGAGTTGAATGATATAAGATATATATGTTGTGACAAATATGCAAATTTCCAACATCATGTCACAATACCTTTAAGTTTAACATGCCTGCAGAATAAGTAAATATGTCAATTCATTACTTGACTGTTGTTACTAAATTTGAATCTGTCTACAGTTAAGTTATAAGAAAATTGATCAGATCAATCCATTGTAAATGTGATGTAATTTAATGATTCTGTTATTAAATGGTTCATCTCCTGGTGAATCAACATAAGTAACGTTTCGTGTCAAGTTTCTTGCCTAGTCACAATTTATTGTTAAATCCTGAAAAGAGAGAACTCGTTTAATACTGATGATAAGTTTGTGTCAGATAAAATCTACTCAATCTTTCATCTGGATTATTGTACAGTCAGTAAAACTGACCAGGGTATGATATCCTACAGTTTCAACACCATATTTGTCTGAGCTGCTTCAACCTTACTGCCCTCCCCGATCTCAGATCAGCTGAGCAGTTGCTGCTGACAGTCCTCAAAACTAGGTTGAAGCTCAGAGGTGACAGAGCGTTTGGCCTTGTTGCTCCCAGGCTGCTTACAGGCTGCTGTCAGACAGGCCTCCTCTCTTCCTGCTTTTAAATGTCTTTTAAAACACACACATTAATTCCTTGGCTCTTAACACGTGATCTTATCTTTTATGGTATTTTAACACACCTGCCGTAAGACTGGCATATGTATGTTTTATTTTTGTATGTTTTTTTTATCATTTTTAATTAACTTGTCTTGTTTTTAATTAACTTGTCTTTTATTTTATTGTACAGCACTTTGGTTGACCCTGTGGTTTTTAAAATGTGCTTTATAAATAAATTTGATTGATTGATTGATTGAAAACATCACACTGTTATCTTTAAACTACAGACTTGAAAACAATTTGGTTAGATTTTGTACTTAAATTTGTAAGGTTTTTCTTTCATTAAATTTACAAACACAAAAGTATTACATATTAAATATTCAGTTTGTCTGCAAACACCATGGGGTCCTCCTATAAGAGCTGAACAGGTGGCTGTTGATGCCTGTTTCTCTCTGGTAAAGCTGCAGAAGATGGATGGATGATGGATGGTGAAGAAGACCATTAGAGTTCAGTAGAACACCCGCCTGTTTGCTTCAGATCAGCTGTTCAAATCTCTGCAGGTTCAAATAAAAGCTGCACCAGGTCTATCAGCTGAATCTCTCTGGGATCACAGTTGGACGGTCGATAACTTTAAACTGTCCAAAGGACAGTTTTTGAATTGTTGACTGTTTTTGTATGACTTCATCCTAGAACCAAATAATTTATAAAGTAATAAAAAGCAGCTAAGTCTGGTCCTCTGGACATTCAAAAAAATAAAAAAACAAAACAAAGCAAAAAATTGTAGAAACGTTTCGTCTTTCGTCCGAAAGACTTCCTCAGTCTGAGGTGCTGGGCAAAAGGATGGCCCAGCACAGAAGATCAACATCATCAGGTCAGGACTCTGCAGTCTACACTCATCTCCAGGCCAGCGGTCACTCTTTCAGGGATGAAGATGTTCACATCCTTGATAGAGAGGAACGATGGTTTGAGAGAGGAGTAAAGGAGGCCATCTTTGTGAAAAGAAACCGCCCATCATTAAACAGGGGTGGAGGCCTCCGAGTTCAACTGTCCCCCTCCTACAATGCTGTGATTGCTGGTATCACTCAGCCCTCTGTGAATAGCAAACAACCATCAGGGTGCTAACGATCCATTGTTAGGCTGATGGTCCTCCTTGATCATGTGAGCAGCTGGTTTCAGGCTGTCATCAGCCAACTGGTTGTGTAACACTGTGAGAGGGTGCTATTTATAAGACTGAGCTGAACCCAGCACCTCAGACTGAGGAAGTCTTTCGGACGAAAGACGAAACGTTTCTACAATTTTTTGCTTTGTTTTGTTTTTTTTTGTTTTTTTGAATGTCCAGAGGACCAGACTTAGCTTTTTTAGATTTTTCTACCTGGATTATTGAGCATGCATCAGGGAATTTATAAAGTAATAACAGTTGAGCAGATTCTAATAATCTTTTTCTTACGATTCTTTAAAGGTCAAATGCAAATGGAACATTTTCTTAACTTCCAGTATGGATTTAAACAAACACTATGACTATACACACTTAACATTGTAAAATATGTTTAGGAAATTGAATGTTAAGAAAAAAAAGTTTAATAGGAAAAGTAAGAAGTGAAAAATGTACAGAACTCTGTTGTCTCACGAGCTTCATCCAGAAGTAGACAAGTGTTCCTGCTGCGTCTGGTTCAATTCTTCATGTTCTTCAGTGCAGAAATCAGAATTTTCTTTACAGGACTCTTTTCTCTTTCTCTTGACTGGAAAAGAAGAAAAAAGAAGTTAATCCAGTCCAGATACTGTTTTTAAATAAATGCATACACCAAATCAACAAAAAATATGATACTGTGCTATACTATGCACTAAAACAATGAACACAATACGCTGAACAGCAGCACGGACATGAGTCTGTGCGAAATGATGAGCTTGAATGAACACAGCAACATGAAACAGATCAGCATTAACATGATGTGATTTTTCACAGTGATTCTCCTGGTTAGATATTAATAATCTTTTACATTTTTATCATTGTCTGTAACTGGGACCCTGTGCACATAATTTCATCCCACAAGTTCAACAAGTGGTGCATATTCACTATTTATTCAACATTTTATTATACATTAAAATAAAAAAACAGCAAATCCTTACCATGCACATAAGCTGCAGCATTGTGCTGATCTGTGATACACTACTGATGGAGCAGGGCAGAAGCCAGGAGGATTGAAGTGTTTCATGTGGAGTTTACAGATGAATCGTCACGTGCTGGAATACGTTCTGGATAAAAATACAGTGACAAACAGGAGCGGAGGACAGTTAGCATTGATGCAGATTAGCTTAGCTTCATAGCATCGATGATGTCCTATTATGGCGTCAGCGTCTTTTGTTAGTTAAAATATGTTCAGAACCAATGAGATTAGTAACTTAAAGGAGAAATGAAAAGTGTTTTTAAGTTAATAGTAGTCTAATGAAAAGCATAAAATAAGCTTGTTGAGAAATTTTCACAAGTCAAAAATTTCATCCTAACTCAAATTTAGCATTTGCAAAGTGAAAAAAATCTCATCCGGTGTTTTTGACACCACTCCCCCCACCTGCTCTCGCTCCCAGGTATGACGTAGGTCGGGCCACGGTTGTCCCTCATGCAGTATTGTGTAGCTTCATTTATATTGTAAACAAAAAACATTTCATCACATCAAACTGACAATTAAGTTACATTTGGTCATAATTACCTCAACGCCTTTTTTACATTGCTGATTTGTAAAAAAACAAAAGAACAATTTGATACTTAGATCCTTCTAAAATGAGCAGTTCCAGAGATATGATATACAGTTATAAAATCACAATAGGTTATTAACATTTGGTCTGAATACTTTTGTAGGTTATTCTAATTAAGCTATTTTTTCTACTAAACACTTTGAGACTTAACCTTCAGTTTGATGTGATGGGTCACAGATAAACACAGAACCCCTGGGACAATGTGAAGCTATTAGCCTCCGCATGCTAACGTTAGCATGCGTCGCTAGCATGCAACGGCTAACGCACGGCTATTCGTATTTCCAGGATAGAAATGCCCATTAATGCACTAAATCACCAAACTGTTTTTGACAAACTAAAGTGATATGGGGGGAATCAATTCTTACCATTCAATATTACATCAAGATCAGAGACATTTGGTGGTATCTTTTCATGTTGGACCTCATCCTCGTGGACAGGCGATGAGTTCCAAAAGGGGGGACTGTAGTGATACAACCTTGAGTTTGAAGCACGTCTCTGATCGCTCTCAGTAATGAACTTTTTGGGAGTTATTCCTGAAGGGACAATAATACTTTTATTACTTTTAATTTGAATCAAACATCATAAATTAAGTCATCCAGAGACTTCTTTTAATTTGTGTTAATTCAAATGTCATCAATGAATAACTTGTGTTATTTGTATAAGCATTAGTACATTTTAATGTCAGATAAATCAAATACTCTGCTTAATTCAAAATGTTGTACATGGAGGATTTCTCCTCTCCTCTCGAACTTGCATGTGAAGATAAAAGGAACACTTTATCTCATTCATTTTAGCTTGAGCTCAGGACAATCTAGACACCCAAAGACTTTTGTTTTTGTCCTATTTAATAATCAAGCTATTATCATTAATAGGTCCCATATGTTATGCTCTGATGACGTTTGTTTATTCATACAACAGTGTTGGTAATGAGTTAAGAAAGTTCTAAATCTGCTGTATCATGAGACTGGCGTCTTAAACTAACTTTCTTATCCTTTCTGACATTTTTAATCTAACTTATGCCTCCTCTCAGTGGCTCCTGGCCTAACAGACCAAATCAGAAAGAGCTACGTCTTTCTAGGTCAAGTTAGCCTTAAAAGAGCTCTGACTTCCTGTTTTCCTTGAGTCTGCGGACGAGACTAGGATGTGAGTCTTCGTCTAAGAACTGTTTTTGACGTCTGTCTAAAAGCTAATGACACGTCAGTCAGTTGGGGTTCATAGCACTGCTGGCTATGAGTCCGTTCCAGAGCAATAAGCTCCACTCCAAGAAGTGTTCCCATCTAAGAACACTTTTATTCTGAAAAACCAACCAGGACCTGCCGCTTTTCTGCCATTCAGAGCGGACGCAGGAGACGCTGAACGGTAACCTCTGGGCTACTGCCTCTCTCGGACATCAAGGAAGTTCCGTTCTTGACTGACCGTCTGGCCAGGTAAAAAGTCGTCAATGTTACCAGTGTACCTGTGGTTTAGCCGAAGAGTCGCAGGAAAGTGTCATTCTGGTTGAATCTCATCCCTTCCCTGAGTCATGAAAACTTCCTTCCTCCTCTTCCTCCTCAATTTAAACTTTTCTCCTTAAACTATTTGCCAGCAACTAAGTTAAACCTGCCTGCAGAATAAGTAAAAAATGTCATTCTTTTGCTGTTCTGTTGTCCTAAGTTTGAATCTATCTACAGTTAAGTTATATGAAGTTTAATCAGAGCCAATCCTTATGCGTGTTGATGTAATTTATTGATTATGTTAAATAAATGGTGCAGTCCTGCTGTTCCAACATAAGTTTAACGTTTCCTGTGAATTACATTTTGTCTGGTCACAATTTATTGGTTAAATCCTGAAAAGAGAGAACCCGTTTAATTAAATTGATGATAAGTTTGTGTCAGATAAGATCTACTCAAATCTTTCATTTAGAATATTGTACCGTCAGTAAAACTGACCAGGGTATAATATCCTTACATATGGTGGCCTTCGTACAGGTCTCTACAAAGGATTTAATTGATATTTGTAGTCTATTGTTGTGTAATGTTGGCATAAGTTTTATCCAAGTTTTAGACTCTGAAAGATAGTTTCTGACTGAGAGTGTCCGGAAGTTGCAATCTGCATTGTCTGTGTCATTCAACGTTGAAATGTATCGTTATTCAATTTTAAACGTCTGTTGAAAGTTGCTGTTGGTGTATATTTTGTCACTCTGTTTGAGACGTTGATGACGTGTCGTAACTGCAAGTGCAATTGTGTTCACCGTGGATGAATTCCGTTTCATCTTTGAAAGCCTTTCCTATTTTATTACATCTGCAGATTGCTGTTGTTTGCTGTTTTCACATTTTAAAGTAGGACGAAGATGCGTATTTCTGTGTATAACGGATGTTAACTGAGAGGTTCTGTGGAACCGTCTGATTCAGTGAGTTTGGATCAAACCGGGGTTCGGGTCCGAAAAAAGTCCGCTGTTTTCAACAGTTCAGTGCTGTACTTCCTGAGATAATCTCAGGTGCTTGTTTGAATGTGAATTGGTACGTTACAGAATTTTTCTGCGATGTTTTAAGCGTTTTATTGAGTGAGAAGAGTCCGAGAATTGGTGTAGAGCTAATGTTATTTCTATGGCTAAGGCTACGTGTCCAACATAACGCGCTGTGATTGGTCCATTGATGCTTCATATTCAGGATTGTGAGCTCTGATTCGCTGCTGGTTGTCGGGTTTCATTTTGTGTTTGCACAATTCTGACAGTTTGTCTGGTTTTGTGTCGTTTCTATGCATGATCCATCGCAAAAGACTGTTTAAAAGCGGTGTTTTGAGGTTTTTCAAAGTGTTTGGAGCGATTACAAAGTTGGGCAGAACGTAAAATCCGAGCGAACGCCACGTCCGTGAACGCAGCGTCTAAACGTCACGTCAACGTAGTGACGTCATCAGATAGAAAAAAGGAAAAAGTCCGCTGCATTGAAGTCCAAATAGTTCACAGAACTTGTTCGAAATTGTTTAAACCACAGCATTTGTTTCATAAACGGATACGGTTTTGTGCTATTAACACGTCGGGCTAAAACTAATCCCAGAAGTTGACGTTTAACCGATTTTAGTTCGAAGCTACGGCTAAAAGCTAACAGGGTGTCAACAGCGCCTCTATAGCGATCAGAAAGAGTAATTACAGTCACTGTTATACAAGTGCTCCCGTCTGCAACCTGCTGGTTAAGAGGTCAGATATCGTTTTCAACAGAAGGTGCTCCCATCTGCATTTTATTTAAAGAACATCTTTTAAATCTATTCTGTGCAAAATTAAACACTCCATCCATCCATCCATCCATCCATTTTCTTCCGCTTAAAGAATTAAACACTCCAGTTTATTTTAAATAAAAAATATTTAAAATAACAAACAAAGACCTTGTTCACTCCTGCTAGCTGTCAAATACAGTAAAACAGTTTCACTGAAACTGAAAAACATTCTCTTAAGGCATCATACAACAGCATCTGATAACATTTTTGTGTGAGGTTGCATTTATTTTCATATCTTTTAAAGAGCGTTTGAGTAAAAAAACAAAAATCAGGCTTGGGTTAGTGGTAACTGTTTGTAAAATAAGTTCTATTTTTAAGTTAACACTGCAGAGTGAGCATTTAACTTTTACAATTTTCATTGCAGGTAAAACCTAACAAGGAAAGGGTACTGAATGATTGAAAGACTTATTAAACGTTACAATAATAAAACCAGAAAGCTGATTTTAGTTAAATAACTCATTGCTGGATAAAAGAGAAAACATTTAGGTGCAAACACAACACTAAAATAAAAACCATTCTGCTGATTCTCACAAAATCAACATAAAACACAGACGGATGCAAATACAAAACCATTGTATTGATTGTCACAAAAAACAAAACAGAGATGGATGAGCCAATATATGATGAAGTTCCAATCGAAGTGGACACAAAGATGTCAGAACATATATACTATAATGATCTGCCAGTTCCACCCGATTCAGAAGCAGGGTATGACAGTCCAGATTCTCTACTGGATTTCGATTCAGATTCAGAAGAATCACAGTCATCTCATACAAATTTGGAAGCCTTACAGCTGATCAAAGTGGAGTTTGAAGA
>JBBPBX010059839.1:7072-21635 GCA_038048925.1 Garcialebias charrua
AGTTTGACAGAAAAGCTGATGGCACAGTCTTGAAGAAAAACAAAATGCTGTCATTTACTTATATTGACATTGTCTTACATTTGTAAGTAGATATTCTTGATGGAAACATGTTGTACTGTTTTCTTTGGAGGTAAATAAAAATAAATGTCACATTTTTGTAAGTGCAGTACCTAAACATTTTATTGACCACTGTATTTTGGTATGTGGATATCTTTTAAATTAATTTTGTTATTGTACCTATGTAAAATAAAAATAAAGTTTTTTGAGAGGTCCAACTTTGAAAAACCTTGTTTATTTGATAGTGTCAAAAACAGGGTAAAGTTAAACAAACATATTAATCAAATGCCTTAAATGAAAATTACAGATATATTATCCATTCAATTGGATTTTTTTTTAAATTATTGTTAGTCTTGTTTTATAGCCACAGTAACAACAACACAATATCCTCTGTATTTCAATATTTGAACACTTTAATTGTGAAATAGAAGGTCAAGATTTTGCAGGTAAGAAATCATATGCTAAAAACCTTTAAAATAAAGCTTTTATTGATTTATGGAATCTGCTACGAAGTAGGTAAACAGATTAATGAGGGCTGAAAATTTTACAAAAAAAATCTTGTAATTGCTTTGACTGATAAGGTATTTAGCAGCAGCCAGAACCAGGCCAGCCTGTGCTGATGTGTTGGGGCGCAGACGACGCTGAAGAAGGGCTGCTTGTTGAGATGGACGTGCCAGAGGCAAGGAGGGGCCGGAGTGTCTCTGAACCAGCTGGCTCAGCACAAGGCTCTGGCTGCAGGCCAAAGTCACCTGCAAACACACACACAATAATTAAATCTATATCACGCACATACATTCAAACAAGACTGCACAGATACTGATGAACTTACGGCTGAACTGTGACGACAGAGAGGTGGTGTTAAATTCAGAAACCTTCATGTCCCAGCTGGAGGAGAATGGTGGAGGTACAGGTGCTCCCAAACCTGGCAGTCGACCAATGGAGGTGTTGCTTCCTAGGGTGCTAACAGGAGGAGCAGTCTGGGAGTGAAGACTTTAGTTTCTGAGAGCTGCATAAAAACACACGAGGTCAAAATAATTAGACCAAGAATGTAAACATGTAGCTGAATGTACTAGATTGACTCACACTGACATTTAATTACCATCTTAGCTAAATCCCCATTAACAACAGGAACGTGGGGTTACTGAACCAGCAATCTTAAAACTGTCATCTGAACAATCCTAGCTTCACCCTACGGTGAGGTTTTTCAGCTTTCTTCATGGACCTGACACAGAGTCCTGACAACAACTTCACCTGTCTCCTGATTTTTGCATGAAACTGAGAAGAGCAGCATGTTAGAAGGATCACAAAATGTGAGCCGTTTTGTTTAAGTGTGGAAAAGCTGTTTCTATAACGTGAGTACACAAAAAAAAAGATCGCGTTGCTAATAGGCTAACGTTAGCCGCTAACAGGTAGCAACAACACAACGCGATCAAACTAACGTTACTTACCCTCATAGTTGTGCAGGAAACTTGAGATATGCAATTTAAATCCCTTATTACGTTTGCTTGTCGGAGCAGGGGACCAGACATCAACGATACGATGAACATAGCTGATACTTGTCTTGGGCAGCTCTTGTAAACAGAGAACGGGGCTTAGACCGGAAGCTGGGAAGCCGGCTTCCGGTCAATGCGCAAGTGATTTACGGCACTTGTGCACAGAGCCTATTTACTTGTTTCCTGTTTTTGTTCTCCCACAAGAATTTTAACGATTGCCATGATTCCTTCTGTTTCCAGGTTGGAATTGTAAAACACACTATCAGTGATGGTTAAAAACAACAAGTTGGTGCACAAGTTTTAATTACCGGTAACTGTAGGTTTCCTCCAATATACTTTTTATTTTTTGGGCTGCTCCCTTCTTGAGCGGTCGCCACGGGGATTTAAGTCAAACAAAGGTTTGGCAATTGTTTCTACGCCGGAGGCCTTTTCTAACACAACCATAGACCATCGAGCTACCACAGCTCTCTGTGTGGAGCAGAGAGCTCCCATCAAGGGTGCCCGATGGCAAAATTACAGTATACACACACAAATATATATGTACACCCACCTCAGTATTTTACTAAGTGGTGCTGAAGGTTCTGTAATGTATTTTAACCTGGCAAGGCTAAGGCCTGTAACTTGATGTCAATGAACAAGGGTGACTACAGTTGGTAGTTTCTCTTTTTTACCAAAATACTGTAATTGTTTGGCAGCACACACTGCATTGGCCAACACTCAGATCAAAAACAACTTCTGAATAACTCAGTGAAGATCTAAAGAAGGCTATGAAACTGGTTAGGATGTCCAGGAACCACCAAGGCGTGAGCCTACAATTTACTATAAACTTCTGGAACACCAGTCTTCCTGCCAAAGTGGAGGCAATGTCACATCACCATGGACTCATACGGCTCAGCTTCCAAAGCCACACCTTTTAGCAGGAGTGAAACTTTTAGCTGCTCAGATGTCCAAGCCAAATGTCCTCTGGAGAAAAGTCTGATAGTCAGAAAGCCACTGATTGGGTTGTTAGGTAAGAGGAACACTAACAACTGTCAAACACGTTGGTGGTAGTATCATGCACTGGTGCATTGCGCAAAGTAGATGGAATAATGAAGGAAGATGACCTCTAGATTTTTAACTTCAACATCTAGAGTTGAAGCTTTATCACCCAAACACACATCAGAGCTAGTTTCTGATTGGACATTAGGTTTTGGAACGGCCCTACCAAAGCCCAAACCTGAGTCCTAATAACAAAATGGTCGCTATGACTAAAAGCCAAACTTGTGCCAGAAAAGTGTTTTCTTCTTTTGGCTTTTCCCTCTCCGCCACAGTGAGTCATCCTCCTCCATCTCACTGTGTCCTCTGCATCCTCTGTCCTCACTCCAACTACCTCCATGTCCTCTCTAACTGCATCCATATATCTCCTCTTTGTTCTTTTTCCTGGCAGCTGCATTTCTAACATCCTTCTACCAATATACCCACTGTCCCTCCTCTGGACATGTCCAAACCACTGTCCCTCCTCTGGACATGTCCAAACCACTGTCCCTCCTCTGGACATGTCCAAACCACTGTCCCTCCTCTGGACATGTCCAAACCATCTCAGTCTGTCCTCTCTAACTTTATCTCCCAGTTGTTCAACATGTGCTGTACCTCTGATGATCTCATTCATAATCTTATCCATCCTTGTCTAATGAGAACCTCAGCATCTTCATTTCTGCCACTTCCAATTCTTTCTCCTGTCTTTTGTCGATGCTGCTGCCACGAGCTGGTGCCAGGAAACCAATAAGTTTAAATTAACTCTAATCCTTATGCCAAGAGGAGAGGTCTCATAGCAGCCAGAAGCAGCCTGTAGATAAAGTAAACTTAAAGAAAGTTAATTATACCGGCGTTGACATTTTTAAAGCAGAACAGCTGGACTTCTGTTTTCCAGAAACTGTCAGAAATGTGACCAGAGCGGTGACTGATGCTTCACCTGAAAATGGTTCAAGTTTAATAAAACAAACAAACAAAAAATTTCCCTAAAACTTTCAAAGTTTAAAAAGTAAAGGAAAATAAACTCTTCAATAAAAACTCCACCTGGTTATAAACAAGTTCTTCATATTGACTTTGATTTTCACTCTGCGTTGTCTGTTTACCTTTCCACGCCCGTCACACTTTATTCACTCTCAGCCGTTTGTTGCACATTTTATAGCGTATTGATTTCTCCAAGTTCATTGCATTTACTGGACAAATTTTTTTACTGTAAACTCAGTCCATTTTCTCATACTTGTGTGTGCTGATGAAGTCTGTGAGAGACTGGTCCAGGTGTAAGAGCTGGGAGGAGCAGGAGTGGGCTGGCCAACTGCAGGAGCTGCTCCCTGAACGCCGGCTGTGAGTGGGAGGTGCAGCAGCAGGAGTGTCAGGCAGCACCCGGTGAGGAGGCACACTCATGATGACACACATGTAACACAAAGCTATGTCGCCATAAAGCAGTTTTTTTTAAAATCAGTAATTCCCAGTGTGGTTCCCAGAAACTGAAAGAATGAATTTTTAAAAAAAATTTCTGGACTAGAATTAAACTGTGATTGTAAGTAAACCTAAATGTTTTTAATAGGGATGGGGCCGATCCGATCCAGTATCGGTATCCGATCCAGTATCGGTATCGGTATCCGATACCAGCATAATTTAAGTATCGGATATCGGATCCAACCTGCCGATATTTCCGATCCAGCTTCAAAGAGCACTTGTGTTCCATCACATTCTGTGACTGCCGTCTTAACATTGTGTGAGTTAAACCCAATGAAGACACTCGAGCCTTACAACAGGAAACTCACTAACTTTAACAGCACACAAGAGGCAGCTCTATACCACACACATGTCCTTTTCACTCATGTTGCAGCTGGAAAAACTAAAAAAAACGCTAAGCATGATGAGAAAGGCAACACAGCCCACTCCTCTTAACCACTAAGAGAGTGGATTTTGTTGTCTTTCCCATAATGTAGGGATGGCTGACACATAATACTTAGCAGTTTTTTTAGTTTTCCAGCTTTAGGTGCAGCTGGAGAACTAAAAAAAACGCATTATGGGAAAGACAACAAAATCCACTCCCTTAGTGGTTAAGGGGAGTGGGTTTTGTTGTCTTTCCCATAATGCTTAGTGTTTTTTTAGTTTTCCAGCTTTAGGTGCAGCTGGAAAACTAAAAAAATGCTAAGCATTATGGAAAAGACAACAAAATCCACTAGACTGAGGAACAGCTTCTACCCTGAGGCTGTTAGACCTGCCCTGTTCAATTCCAGTGCAGAAAAAAAACACTCTTCACCAAAACTACAAACATTCACTGTTCAAACCCTTCAGTGACGGCGGACATCGGCGTACTGCTTGTTCTCATGTATGTTAGTCAGAGTTCTCATCAAGAATCTTCTAACCCTTTTCTCCGAAGTCCATAATACTTGATGTCTGATGACCAAATGGTGGCTAGACTTGGCAGAGGTCCAGTTTATGGTCTATATTCATCAGTTGTCATATTATACATCATATTTCCACTTTTTTGGCTCAACCTTCTCCCTTCAGTCATGCAGTTGTTGAGAGAATGCTGTCTAACAGTGATGCAATAGTTATGCATACTCCAGAACTATTTTGGCCCAGTTTTTGCCAAGAGTTTGTCAAATGTGTCTTTTCTCTGCGTTTCCATAAACGCTTTGGACATTTTTGCACGGGGAGAGCTTTTCCTTGCTTAAATATTGTTAACTCTGGTATAATGCTCCTCTGAATGTGGGACCGCCTCCACAAAACTTTGACGAACGTCCTCTCTGCTGCAGTATTTATATTTGTACACTAGAGTTATCGTGCCATTTAGGATGAAGCTCTCCGTGGGTCGCCGGCTCCACAGATCAAATTAATGTCTTCGTGTGTGAGTCCATCAGTGTGACAGGAACAGAAACAAAATTTTGATTTTCCCCGTGGAGTTACATATGTTTTAATGTTGCAGAGAGATGCAAGGCAACAGCGCCGCCATGACAGCTATGACCTTTCATATGATGACAGATCACTCCTAATGACCCGACTTGTTTATCTTAGCTTTTTCTACACAACTGAAACGTAGTGTTTTTATTTGTTTTGACTCTCCTTTTTATTACTCTCTCATCCATCATTTCCCCTCCCTGTTCTCATGAATTATTGCTCCTAACTAACAATAAAGAGGGGATGTATTTTTTCCTGTTTGAAAAGTCGGTGATAGAAATGAATCGAGCTGCAACAGCCGGGCTCAATATTTACACAAAGTGTTCAGGTTATATAAAATCACCTTAAAACTTCTTTATAACTCGACTCACATCTGCAGTTGTGTGGGTTTATTCTTGACATTGTGTAGTAATGAATTTATCCACAGATATGAACTAAGCAAAACAGCTGTGTGTGTGTTTCTGTGTGCAGGTCAGTTGTGTGGAGAGGGGTGGACTCATGTCGGGGAGGCCTGTCTGAGGATCAACTCCAGCAGGGAGAGCTTTGATAACGCTCAGCACTACTGCAAAAACCTGGGAGGAAATATTGTCTCTTTGATCACAGACAGTCAAGTTTATTTTGTTCTGGAGGAGCTGCAGAAATACCACCTGCAGGAAAAGGTGGGTGAGAAACTTCATTAAATTGTACAGAACCATTATATCTGAGATGCTGTTCTCACCTGGACAAAGTCCTGGAAACGTTACAGATTTTTCTATGTTGGCTGTGAAAGATACACATGCACACTGCGACACTGTGACTGCATTCACTGTTTAGACCAGGGATACTCATGGCGCAGCTCACGAGCCACATGCAGCTCGCCATGCTTTATGGTGGCTCTCATGACAGGTTATAACAATACACCAGCACAGCCAATACATTTTTTAAAACGTGCTGGTGNTACATGCATATGCAGTCGCATGCAAAATCTGAAAGTTATAATAATAATGAATTCAATTAATTCAATTCATTAATAAAAATCTCAAAGTGTAACAAAGCAAAGATCAAAATAAAACAAGTGATAAAATCAATAATATCGACTAAGATCAAAGATAAAATCATGTGGATACAGATTAGGCTTGCTTAAAAAATAAAATAAAACGAGTGATAAAATCAAGTAAAATCAATAATGATATCAGGTAAGATCAAAGATAAAATCATGTGGAGGCAGAATAGGCTTGCTTAAAAAGAAAAGTCTTTATGCCGCTTTTAAAGTCAACCAGTGACTGTGGAGCTCTCAGGTCGTCAGGGAGGGAGTTCCACAGGCGGGGGGCAGCCACACAGAATGCTCGGTCTCCCATGGTCCTCAATTTGGTCCGAGGAATATGAAGGAAATTACTGTTCTGTGATCGTAGAGACCGGGTGGATGAATATGGTGCAAGAATGTCCTTTAGATAGTCAGGTGAAGTGCCGTGCAAGCATTGATGGGTAATGAGAGCAGTTTTGTACTGAATTCTGTAGGTGACAGGAAGCCAATGGAGGTTATGGAGAATGGGTGTAATATGTTCAAATTTACGAACTCTCAACAGAATCCTTGCTGCACTGTTTTGAATGTATTGAAGTTTCTGAAGGTTTTTGCCAGGGATACCAATAAACAGGGAGTTGCAGTAGTCGAGCCTGGAGGAGACAAAGGCATGGACGAGTTTCTCAGCATCAGGAAAAGTCAGAGATGGGCGAAGTCTGGAGATGTTTCGAAGATGGAAGAAGCAGGTTTTAAACAGATGCTTAATGTGATTTTCAAATGTAAGATGAGAGTCCATTTTTATTCCAAGATTTGTAACAGAGGTGGAGAGGGGGATGTCTTGACCAGAGAAGGAGATTGTTGTTAAAGTTGATGTTTGTATCTGGTGAGGGGTGCCAATCATTATGGCCTCAGTCTTAGAGCAGTTTAATTGAAGAAAGTTCTGATTCATCCATGCCCTTATTTCCTCCAGGCAGGTAGAGAGGGCAGTGAGTGAAGATGAAGATGGGGATGATGAGGATGCTCCAGTCCTGATGTAAAGCTGTGTATCGTCGGCATAGCAGTGAAAAGAAATGTTGAACTGATTAATAATTTGACCTAAAGGCAGCATGTAAAGGGAAAACAGCAGGGGCCCCAGAACTGACCCTTGAGGGACACCACAGGAGACACCGACTGTCTGGGAAGTGGCATTGCCAAGACTAACACATTCCAGCCTATCGGAGAGGAAAGATTTGAACCAGTCCAGGACAGTGTCACAGAGACCGACCTCCACATGAAGACGGTGGAGGAGGATATATGGTCCACAGTGTCGAAAGCTGCAGTGAGGTCAAGGAGGACAAGGATGGAGGGAGAACCAGTGTCAGCAGCCATGAGGACATCATTTGTAACTCTCAGCAATGCCGTCTCAGTACTGTGAGCTGCACGGAAGCCAGACTGGAACTTCTCATACAGAGAGTGTTGTTGTAGGTGGTCCTGCAGCTGAGCAGCAACTGCTTTTTCCAGCACTTTAGACAGAAATGGGAGGTGGGAAATTGGGCGGTAATTAAAAAAAATGTCGGGATCCAAATTAGATTTTTTCAGAAGAGGCCTAATGATGGCAGTTTTTAGAGGCTGTGGAACATGACCAGATTATTATTTGTGTGATCAATGGGCTAATAAAGTGATGGGATTTTATGAGAGACGAGGGGAAGGCGCAGGATGAAGGCTTCATTTTCTTGATGATGGTCTCCACCTCACTCTGAACAACTTCATCAAAGCTGCTCAGGGACCCGGGATGCAGACGGGTAGATGGTAAACGAAGATCAGGGAGGTTGTGGAGCTGAGATCTGATAGTGTCAACTTTGTTTTTAAATGATGAAAGGAACAGGTTGCATTTTTGAACAGATTCCTCAGGAGTTTGTTTAATGGGATAAGTTATGCACCATAACTCATATTCCCTGAAAGAAGGGAACGAGGTGCAACATACTTGCTATGGGAATTGCGCCCCCGCGTGATTACCTGAAGGAATACATTCACGCCTTTATGGCTAGGGCGTCAACGTCGCACCAGAGGCCCCGCCCTCTGGGTATTTAAGCGACTGACGCCCATCCATCTTTCTCCAAAATTGCACTTCACCGAGCTTTCAGCATTGAAAAGGGCCAGATATGTTGCACCTCGTTCCCTTCCTTCAGGGAACATGAGTTATGGTGCATAACTTTCAGTTCCCTTTCAGTCAAGTTCTCTCGGTGCAACATACTTGCTATGGGAACGTAATTCATTCACACCCTTGAAATGGTCAGTAAAATGCATGCTCATGGGCGTAGCCAGAACTTTGTGGGGGGCGGTTCGTTTTAAAGGAGAAGTTGACAATGCTAAACATGTGCCTGGATAGCTCAACTGATAAAGCGTCTGCCTTCAGTCCCAAAGCTCGTGGGATCAAGTCCCGCATGGTACAACGTTTTTTTTTTTTTATTCATTCCAGATTAAAAAAGCACAAGAAAACTATTTACAAAACAGCAAGGAATAAAACAATGCATTAAATGAAAGGAATCAGACGAAGAAAATAATCTTATCTGCCCCTTCTCAAACTATTTTTTTTCAAACACTCTTTTATTGGATAAAAAAAGAAGAATGTGTTAACCACAGCCTGTGGTTAACACATTCTTCTTTCTTCACAGGCATACTTTTTTTATCCAATAAAAGACAAATGTAAAATTAGTTGTTTGAATCGAGTGTTTGAAAAAAAAATAGTTTGAGAAGGGGCAGATAAGATTATTTTCTTCGTCTGATTCCTTTCATTTAATGCATTGTTTTATTCCTTGCTGTTTTGTAAATAGTTTTCTTGTGCTTTTTTAATTTGGAATGAATTGAAAAAAAAAAAACATTGTACCAAGCAGGACTTGATCCCACAACCTTTGGAACTGAAGGCAGACACTTTATCAGTTGAGCTATCCAGACACATTTGTTTAACATTGTCAACTTCTCCTTTAAAAGTGGGTAGTTCGTCCGAACCCCCCGAACCCCCCTTGCCTACGCGCATGATGCTAGTGTGAACGTCTGCCCTTGACCAGCAGGCATCTCAAGGCTACTTTCTACTGTGTGTTAGAAATAACAGCCTGAGTGATGTCACACGCAGTAACATCCAAACTGTAATGCTTTGCAAAAGTGTTTAATGAGCTCCAGTTCGCAGTAGCACAAATGTCTGCAACTGGTACACCCTTGAACAGTGACCACGAAGTGGCCAAGCCCCTAGTCGAGTGAGCGTGCACTCCAGAGGGCACCTGTTGACCTTTGCTACTGTACGCCCTTTTAATGGCCTTAGTCACCCAATGTGAAAGACGTTGTTTTGAAAGGGCCTTTCCGGTAGCAGGTGCTGCAAAGCACACAAACAGTTGATTTGTTTTTCTCCATTCGGCTGTTCTCTGCATGTAAGTGCGTAAAGCTCTCACGGGGCAGAGAGCCTTCAGCCTTCCTGTTCCTGAGTGAGGACAGGAGCAGGTGGGAAGGAGGAGAGATCAAAGTCTAGACTCATAGGGTTCAAAGTCAAGACCTTGGGGATGTATGCGGGATTAGGCCTTAGGGTGACCTTTGACCCGTCAGGGGCGAATCTGGTACACATTGGATGTACAGACAACGCATGGAGGTCACCCACGCGTTTCGCCGAGCAAAGTGCCAAGAGTAGAGCGGTTTTATAAGATAACAAATCTATCTTAACCTCGCTCAGTGGCTCGAATGGAGGATCACAGAGAGCCCCCAAGACCAGGCTAAGATTCCAACCAGGGGTCAGGATCCTGCTGGATGGTTTTGTCCTAAGCACGTCCTTCATAAATCTTATTATGATTGGATGCGCACCAGGTGTCCTATGTCCCCAACCTTCGTGACAGGCTGAAATAGCTGATAGGAAAACTTTAATCGTTGAGAAAGAACAACCTTTTTCCAGTAAGTCCTGAAGGAAAGTCAGGAGCTGAGCTAGGTCGCATGAGTAAGAAATAATATTTCTTTCTGTGCACCAAGCTTCAAAAATACGCCACTTCTGTGCGTAGAGAGACTGTGGTGACACAGCACGAGCATTTTGGATGCCACATTTTCCGGCAGGCCTGATACCATCAGCTTGTTCTTTTCTGCCAACAAACTGAAAATTTTAACAGCTCTCAGCCTAAGCGGCGAGACTACTTCTTCTGGTGACATAGTTTGACCCTGAAGAAGAGCAGTTGGTGTATCCAGTTCCCCTCCAGGGGCCCTGGAAGCTGTGACCCCCTGGGGGTCAACCAAGTTGGGGAGAAAGCCTTTTTGTCGATGTGCTACCAGGTTGCTCTGATCGAGAGTGATCGAGGACAGATGCAACCTGTCGTCCTTATTAGACAGAGGTGGAGCAGAATGTCTGTTTTCTCTCTCCTTGTTTGGGGTCATGGGACTGAGAAGCTGCGAATTTTGTAAACGAGCAGATCTCCTGACCCCAATCTGTTTTCTGGATGGGTCCAGTTTACTGGTCCTCGGCCTTAACTGGTCCTCGGCCTTAACAGAGTGTCGGAACCAGACAAACCGGCCAGGGTCTGTGTTTCACCCGTTGGGGGAATATTGTTTAAGAGCAGAGCTGAACCAGCACAGTGAGAAAGGTCACGTGCTGCCTGATCACTGCTTGGACATTGCGTGTCACTCATTAATAATAAAGGGACAGCTGCAAGGTGAGAACGTGGAGGGGATTATTTGTGCTTGGCAGACTTTAAATTGTTTGGTGATAGAGAGCCCAGTTCCCTTCGAATAACAGGAAGAGGATTCTGATTCAGCTCTGATTTGTTTACACACACAACAGCTTGAACACAATTGCTTTTGTGAACGTGTGAAGCTTGTGATTGCCTGTGGGCATCTGACGTGGCCCCCCGTCCTTAGATTCTGTCGGCACGTCTCCCTGAGGCGCGGACATGTCACGTGTTTGCTTGGTTAGTGTATTGACCACCCCGTCATTCACAATGGAGCGGGGACTGGAGCACGTGACCCCCCTCACATGTCTCCATGAGGGGTGGGGGGCCTGCTTGCAGACGCCTCTGTGCCTGTCCTCTACAGACGGAGCAGAGGCACCTTGCCGGGGCTCATTGATTAGACTAACATCCCGTGAGCCGTGAGGGAGGGGGGGAAACGGCCCTCTCCCTTTATGATGGTTGGCAGGCCAAAGGGACCTGTTCTGCTGAAGTTACGTGTGTTTTGTTGATGTTTGTTTGTTTTTTTGTTTGTTTTTTTGAGAGTCAATAAAAGAGAGGGGCTGTTTTTTTAGCTTTATTTGTGCTTAAGTGTAACGACATGTTTGATTTTATGTCACTCACAGCAGGAAAAACATGATTTGTGCATGCAACAGAGTTACCAGCTTTTTGTACCATGCTACAAATAAAGTCTGGACATGAACGGATCATTCCCCGTACCACTTGGTCGGGTGACCGTGTAAAGTCAAGACGTGAACCTGGTTCATCAGGCACGCTTTTGTCTGTCTTCCCGGTTCGCCGAGGAGGCCCTGTGTCTGACCGCCTGGCGGGGGACAAACCTGTTTTTGCTCCATGCGTGTTCGGTGCGAGGTGGGACAGGCGGTGGTCTCTGCAGATGCTCATCCTCGTACGCCGGCCGCTTCTGCGGTGGGGCACGCGTTGCCGAGCGTTGCCGAGGCTGCGCAGGTCTGCCTCTAGCAGACTCCCTGGGGGGAGGGGTGAAGCTTCTCCTAGGAATGCCCACCCGGAGAGCTTCAGCCTGTTGGTGCCTTTGGTCCAGCTTGGTCTGAATTCGATCCAAAGCTTTCCCAAACAATCCCGTCGGCTCTATCGAGTGGTGGAGAAAAGGCACCTTTTGTCCCCCAGGGAGATCAGTTAAAGTCATCCAGAGATGGCGTATCGCGATGACCACTTCCGCCATGCCTCTGCCTTGAGCAACAGCGGCTGTCCCCATCATACGGAGCACAAAGTCTGTTGCCCTGCGGGCTTCATCCAGCAAGTCAGCGGCAGCTTGCTTGTCCGTCGTTACCTGGAGCTGTTGCAGCTTTTCAGCTAGGTAAGCCTGCATCAACGCGGACGCGTTCATGGCGCGCGCCGCGAGTCCCTGAGCTCTGTAGCATTTCTCGAGCAGAGAAGCTGAGGCTCGACAAGCTTTGCTGGGAAGAGTTGGTTTTGTCCCGGATGACTTGGGAGCCAGGTGAGACGCCAGTGTGTCCTCAATTTGAGGCACGTTGGCTATTCCCACCTCATCCATCCCGTCCACGTCGAGGAACTGTGAGAGTGGTAAGAGCATGGGAGCTCTGGGCTGAGGCCAGGTGCGAGTTAGTTCTGTGAGGAAGTCCGGGAACACGGGCATACTTTGCCTCGTGGCGGCCTGCTGCTTTGAGTAAAAATAGTTTCCTGCCAAATACGACGCCCTCAAAGAACTCCTTCTGCAGCGTTACACACTCTCAGACGCGGAGCGTGCCGAGAAACTGTTTTCCCTCTCTGATTTGGGCGACGGCACAGCTCTCGAGCTCATGGAAGGCATGTTGTCTTTGAGAGGATCAACAGACTGAGTTTCTTTTTCTCCACCTCTTCCTCCGCCGGCTCCAGTGCGCACCGCCCTGGCCAACTCCTCGTTTCTGCAGCAGAAGGATTACCGCTCGCTGGCCCGCGAAGCCGACCGCATCCTGCTGGCCGCGAGGACTTTCGCGGTCCAGGCGGCGGTCCCCGGATCTCCAGCAGCGCCCGAGCTTCAAGCAATGCCCTCAGCGCCGGACGAGCCAGCGGTCGTAGCAGGAGTCGCTACTCGCAGGCGGACAGGAGCCGCCTTTTGTTTCTACCACCAGCGTTTTGGCGCCAAAGCACGACGATGCATCCCACCGTGCAGTTTCAAGCCGCAGGGAAACGAGAACGCCAGCGCCCGCTAGCAGTCGCGGCCGTTGGCGACAAGGAAAGGCTGCTTTTCATTGAAGACTCGAGGTCGGGGAGGCGGTTCCTGGTGGACTCCGGCTCGCAGAAGAGCCTCGTTCCCCCGACTGGCTCCGACAGGTTGGCAGAAGGCTGCGGGCCGCAGCTAACCGCGGCTAACGGCTATCCCATCAAGACGTTTGGCGAAAGGTTGGTGACTGTTCGTTTCCATGAACGGGACTTCCAGTGGAACTTTGTGGTAGCTGCTAGCTCAGTCCCTATTTTAGGGGCTGATTTTCTTTGTGCTCACGGGCTCCTTGTTGATTTAGCTAACAGACGTTTGATCGACGCTGTGTCTTTTTCGTCACTGCCTTGTGAGACGCGAGGAGCTGGGCCTTTAATGCATGCTAACTTTTTAGCTTCGGGTAATGTGTTTCAGCGTTTATTGTCTGAATTCCCCTCGCTGACTGTTCCTGATTTTGCAAACACAAACACAAAACATGGGGTCGAACATTATATTCCCACAACGGGCCCCCCGGTGTTCGCACGTGCACGCCGCCTCGATGCTACTAAGCTAGCAATAGCACAGGAAGAGTTTGCTAACATGGAGCGTTTAGGCATCGTGCAGCGCTCAAACAGTCCGTGGGCCTCCCCCCTCCACATGGTGCCCAAGGCAGATGGCAAATGGCGACCATGTGGGGATTTCCGCCGCCTTAATAACATCACAGAGAACGATCGTTATCCCATCCCCCACATCCAGGATTTTTCAGTGCACCTGGCTGGGACCTCCATTTTTTCTAAAGTAGATTTAGTACGGGGGTACCACCAGGTTCCTGTGCATGTGGAGGATGTCCCTAAGACCGCTGTTATCACGCCTTTCGGCCTGTTTGAGTTTTTGCGCATGCCTTTTGGTCTTAAAGGTGCAGCACAAACATTTCAGCGGTTGATGGATTCAGTCCTAAGGGGTCTGTCTTTCGTATTTGTGTACCTGGATGACGTCCTGGTGGCTAGCAGCTCGGCTGAGCAGCACATGTCCCACCTCCGTGAGGTTTTTCAGCGCCTGGCAGCACATGGCCTGATTGTAAATACAGCGAAATGCCAGTTTGGACTGCCAGTCATTGACTTTTTGGGCCACCGCATTTCTGCAAGTGGTGCTGTCCCATTACCAAACAAAGTGCAGGCGGTGTCTGATTTCCCACAGCCCCAGTCTGTTAAAGCGCTACAAGAATTTTTGGGAATGGTTAACTTCT
>JBBPBX010059840.1:5884-21635 GCA_038048925.1 Garcialebias charrua
ATGATGAT
The DNA here is from genome assembly GCA_038048925.1 of Garcialebias charrua. NCBI lineage: Eukaryota > Metazoa > Chordata > Actinopteri > Cyprinodontiformes > Rivulidae > Garcialebias > Garcialebias charrua. The sequence goes on from JBBPBX010059840.1 coordinate 5,893, forward strand.
GTTTGTTTCTAACGAAGAGCGTAAAATAATCAGCTTAGCACTATCAGATACAGAACAGCTACAAACACTACGCCTTTCTGCTCCCTCAGCTGTTTGGAAAAGGAGGTCTGCGACGTGACAATCTCTTGCTGCACAGTGGCAAATTTGTGAAGGCAGCACGAAATATCTGCAGCCAGCACGGCTTTGTTTGCTGCTTTCAGTAATTCTTCAGTAGGGTCTATCTCAAAAGTGCCAACAAATACAGTGGAGAAACATGTGCTCTGGCACCGATCCACACTTCTAATTGGGAACATTGGGCTTCAGGAGCGCAGGATGCACCTTTGCTCTGAAAGACTCCTCCATTATTCATAGAAATGTAAGAATTATAGAACAAAAACTAGCACCACTTCTGACTAAGCTGGGCGGCGGAAGAAACTGAGTGCCACACAGATAAATGCTTAATAGTGTGAATCCAAAGATTTAATGCCTCCACCTACACGACTATTCCAAATACTTTGAAAATGCTATAAATTAACTTATAACTTGTTCTCACATCGGATACTGAAGGAAACGGTTGTCTTTTTTCTGTGATTTATGGTTTAAGAGACAAAGGTGCAAACTGAAATGCATTCTGTGTTTTGTTATCGACAACCAAACTAACAAAGCAGATGAGTAAAAAAATTATATATATATATATATATATCCCACAGTATGCTATTTTTCTGGTAATTGTACTACCAGCTGCCAATTCAAAGTATTCACAATATGTGAAAATTGTATTTTTGAAATCATGAAGCTCAGATTCCTCTTTATAGAAAAACAGAAATATGTGAGGTGCGCATGAGAAGCAATCAGATTCACACAAAGAAACAGAATGCCAGCCCATGTGTAACTTACTGTTAACATTAATGCCTTTAAGTCACTATGCAGCCCTCAGTCATTAAAAATTGACTGAATAAGATGGCAGAGGATGGCATCCTCCATGACATACAGAGACCAAAACCCATAGAATTTTAAGAGAAAAAATAGCGAAACTCAACTGAAGTGTCAGTGTTTAGGAGAGACATGCATGACCTACAAACACAAAAAGTGGAAGAACACATCTTAATATTTAAGAAATTTGGCATAATACACATGATTTTGCCCATTTAGTCAAATATCATATTTCCTTCTAAATTTGCTGCAGCCAAAGTGAAACAGTAAGTAACGTCAAAGGGGAACTTCTAGTTCTTTGTAATATCATTTGACCTCTGACCCTTCATCTCTTATAGACTCTAAATAATCTGAAAAGCATCAGATTCTTCTTTACCGTGTGTGTTGATACTCATTATAGCAATGATGTGTTTACATGGAGGTGATCCTTTGTCATCACTTCCTGTCACTGACATCACTTCCTGTTACTGTACATGCAAATGTCTCTACAATTCAGTTGCATACAGTTTTGCTTTCTATGTGGTTGTTGTTGCTTTTGTAATACGTTTTTATTTTGTCTTTCCCAAAATGCATCCACTATCATCACAAAAACTTTGTCATAAACACCTTTAAGCAGATATAAGGGGTGGCAATAATTAAAGGGATAGTCCATTTAACTTTAAAGTGATGCTATGTCAAATAGTTATTAATGATTAGTACTTTATCATCCCTGACATCAGTCATAAAGCAGAGTATGAAGAAAAAGACAAAAGGTTTAGCTAGACAAAGTTAGGCTAAATGCAAAGGCACGTTTGTTGTTGTTGATGTTGTTGTTTTTTTTTACTACTTCACAAGCCTAAACTTGGTCTGTTTATGCTTTGCACATTCAGTGGAGAAAATGTGCTAAAGTGTAAAGGTTTAATATTAACTAATACATTGTTTGTAATGTATTATATAGGTCATGGACTTCAGACAGAACAACCCCACCGAATATAGGAGGATCTGTGGTGGAAGTGGTCTTCAGCTACAAGTACTTGGGTGTACACCTGAATGACAACCACAAATGAGGCAACAACACCACCAGCCTGATCAAGAAAGGTCATAGAGACTCTACTTCCTCAGGCAGCTGAGACGAGCTGGTCTGAGAAGCTCAGTCCTCACCTCCTTCTACAGGTGTGCAGTGGAGAGCATCCTGTGCTCCAGCATCAACATGTGGCATGGAGGCTGCACAGCTGCAGAAAGAAAAGCTTTGCAGGAAGTGGTGGAGGCTGCACAGAAGATGTTGGAGTCAGCCTCCCCACCATCGCACAGACATCTACACCTCCAGATGCAGGAAGAGAGCCACCTGCATCATGAAAGACCCCACTCACCCAGCACACATACTTTTTACCCTGCTCCTCTCAGGCAGGAGGTTGAGGAGCATTAAGTGTAGAACCACTAGACTGAGGAACAGCTTCTACCTGAAGCTGTTAGACTCATGAATCTCTAACCAGAATAATCAATCACTGTGAAAAAAATCACATCATGTTGCTGCTGATCTGTTTCATGCTGCTGTGTTCATTAGTGCTCAACCGCTCACAAAGACTCATGTTCGTGCTGCTGTTCGGCGTATTGTTTTTGTACTAGTGCTTAGAGTATTTCTAGTTAACGTTTGTCTTAGTTCATATCTTAGATCCTATTACTGTTTTTCCTTTACATTGTATACTTTTGATTGACTGTAACTGGGTATAAACAATTTTGTTCCACCACATGTACCACATGTGGTGCATGTGGCAAATAAAGAACCTTGAATCCTTGAATTCTTTTGAACGTATGTGTTGTTTTTGAGAAATAATTGTTGTGTAAACCTGAAAACAAGCTGTTAGTTTGCTAGCCATTAGCCTAGCCTGGATGGAGACTTCAGCTTCTTTCTCCATACCCTGAGTGTACAAATGACTATTGACTACTATTATTACACAGAACATCACTTTGAAGTTGACTGGAATGTCTCTTTAAGTTCTGCAGCTTTTCTAGCAATTATGATCATGTATTTTAAGCGGTGCAGCCTTTTTAGCATTTACACCTGGCTTATTGTTTCCCAAAAACCATCCATGTTACCGTATTTTCCGGTGTATAGGTCACACCTTTTTATGTTTTTTTTTTTTCAAGGTCTGTGACCTATACACCAGTGCGACCTATTTATGGATTTTTTTCCATATTTTTAGACCAATTTTTGGCTCAGTTATGACCGTTTTTCACTTTGGCAGAAAATGGTGCAGTACCACTTTCGGCCGCAAGGGGTGCAGTGCAGTACCAGTTTCGGCCGCTAGGGGGACACTTCCAGAGGAGTACACCGACCGTTTCCAACTCATGTGTCTGAAAAAAGCTCCTCTGCTCGGACTGACTCTGTCGGCCTCCTGGTCTGGAGGTAACTTCTTTTAGCTCTGTGTTTGTTAACTGTTTGTTAGCAAGATAAGTCAAGAACCATTCAGCGGATTTTTCTGAAACTTACAGAATGTAATCACTGTATGGACCTTTACAAGTGAGTAGCTTTATTAGATGTTTGAGATTTAAAAAAAAACGATATTTTATTAGTGTTTAGCTTCAGTTAGCTTCTGTTTTTAGCATTGGTTTTATTTCTGTTTACGTTATAAATAGCTTCGAAACCACTCGGTGTATATTTTTTCTGCTTACAGAGTGTAATTATAAGGCTTTAATGTACTAACTGTTGGCCTGGATGAAACATTTGAGATAAAATTCGATTTTTTTATTCGTGTTTTGAGAGACGGACTCTTCTGTTAGCATTCGTTTTATTTCCGTGTGTATTTTAGCAAATAGCTAATAAACCACTCGGCTAATAAACCACTAACCCTTGTGCTATAATGTCAGCTATAATTTTACCGTGTTAATCTCTGTGGCAGACATTTGCAGCAGAGCTAAACACTCGGTCCATATTGCCGGGTTGTCTCAGCGGTGACGCGTCACGTCAGCGGTGGATGACGCATTACATCGGCGGTGACGTAGCTGCGACCTATACACCGGTGCGACCTATTTCTGGATTTTTCCAATTTATTGATAAAAATTGGACAATGCGACCTATACACAGGTGTGACCTATACAACGGAAAATACGGTAGTCCATCGATGCCGGGTCCTCACCCAGAAAATTGTGAATAAAGTAGATGTGATTTCCTGCATTTTAGTGTATTTTAACAAAGTTGTTAAACATCAATGTGCTTGTAAAAAATAAAAAAATTATAATATTTGCAGACCCCAAGGGTCTGGGGACCCCAGTTTGAGAACCACTGCACTAAAGAACCTCACTTTCTAAAACTCTGTAAATTAAAAAAAAAATTCACATATTACCTAAACTTCACTTACCATATGACGGAGCTTTAGGGCCACGCTAAAAAAAAGAAAGAAAAAATTAAAGGCCATAAAATTACGAGAATAAAGTCGTACGGGACTTTTTTTTTTAAGCTCTTGTTTATTTATTTATTTTTCTTCCATGAGTCAGATCACGACGCAACCTGGCAATCAGTCCAGTAATGTGTCAGCAAATGACCAATCCAAAGTGAAATGCTTGTTGCCTGCAGAGCTGAGCTACAGCCCATCAGAGCCTACCACCTTACTGTAAACAGGTTCAAGGTTTTTATTTAATTCATTCAATCAGTGCTGGGCAACGCTAATTAAAAAATTAGTTCCACAATTTCTAAAACGCTTATTAATTTTTTTAGGTCCACAATTTCAAAAGCACAAATGTCATGAAAATTAGGGGAAGCTAATCTAATCCACTATTTATATATTTCTATATTATATATATATATATATATATATATTATATATATATATATATATATATATATATATATATATATATATATATATATATATATATATATATATATATATATATATATATATTATATATATATATATATATATATATATTTATATATAGCCGGCAGCGTTATCAATATTTGCACTACACTGCCAACTGAAAAGTAACAAAAATGATCCTAAAAGGATGAAATTACAAAAATCAAAGGATTTATTTAATACTTTACGTACATATATTCTATTCGGCCACGAAATTAACAAAAAATAGAATGATCTTTTAATCCCTAAAACCACGTTTAAATCTCAAATACACGGGTGTGTCGCCACCGCATTTATACATAAAAGTAACCCAAATACATGAAACTAACGACTCACCGTCGAATGGTCGACACAAAACACACAATAAAATCATCCGGCCACGTTAATTTGGCTTGAAACAGCGGGGTTCTCTACGGATTTATCCATTAGTAACCCAGCACTACCAACAGGCAGACACAGAGTTAGTGTCTATAGGTAGTGTTGTGAAATAAAAATATATTTGTCTTCGTGTTTTCATTTATTTCGAAGGGGTTTTTCATATGGTGTTCAAATTATCAGTTTCTTTTGTAGAGTGATAAAGATTTACTAAAGGACACAGGCAGATCTGTTCTGGTGAGGCTTGGGGATGATAATATAGCTGGTGCCTCTTTGTCCTGTCAGTTTTACGACTTTGAAGATATATAGTTGTGAGGAAATCTACTGAAGGCCTCCTTACCCTGCATGTTTGTTCAGTTAGAAAGTAACAAGAACAGCTCTAAATATGTGTGTAGGGTATGATCTTTAATGTAATTTAATGTCCAGTTACACTAATTGGTCATTTAGTGGTCTACTAGAGTGTGCGTGTTTATAAGTACTCAGCAATAAATGTACATTTATTTTAGTCATCGATGTGTCGGTGCCCCTCCCCCTGGGGCCTGGGGAGACCCGAGCAAGCTGAGGGAAGGCAGTGGTATTTCCTGTGTCTTCTGGCAGTAAAGGGGGGACAACAGTCTCTGAAACAAAACTCATCTTGTCAGTTTAAAGCAGGCAACCCCCACAGAAGAGTATAAAAGTATAAAAGTTTCCATCCTCCAACAGTCAACGCAGAAGTAGGCCACAAGGGACCAACCCATCAGGTTGTATGCTGTCTTCATTGAATGCGCATTCATGTTCTCTTTGTTCTCTATCTTTCTTCCTTTCTCTCTCTGTCTTCTCATATGAGATCATATATATATATAGCTTATAAAATATAACAAATGTATTCTGTGACTTTTTAAACTTATAATTAATTAGACTGGTTTTTGGAACTTTAAATTACGTGCGTTTTGTCGTGTTTAAGTGTATCTCTCCTTTTTGATCCAAAGTGAAACCAAAATAACGAATTCGGGGTGAATAAGAATCAAAGCCAACATTTGGAGGTCCTACCGAGATTGGTTGCACGCGCGGACAGGAAAGGACGAGCGGAAGTCCAGAGCACTGATCAGTGACCGGTCTACACAACAATGAGGTAAGCAGATTGCCTGTTTCAACAAAAATCTGAAATTGGACATTTATAGGCAAATTTTAATTCAGTGTGTTGGATTCCAGTAAGATAAGGAAATAAGGCGAGTAAGTATACGTATACGTGAAGTAAATAATAATACCCAAGTCCCAGGTAAAAACACGCAGTGGTCGCGCCTCCCAAATGCCGACGGGCGTTTGGAACAGAGGGGTCGGGGTTTTAGAATAAATAAATAATTTATTCGCCGCTGACCCTGTAACTCTGAGACCAAGTTTAAACTGTAAACTTACTAGAGTGGTGACTAGTTTAAAACAGTGACAATTAGACTTACTTATGCTGGTGAAGATTCTCAGTCGTCCAGGACATGATAAAATCAAAAAAGGCGTTCAATACAGGATCAACTGGACTTTATTTATAAATAAAGTCCAGTTGATCCTGTATTGAACGCCTTTTTTGATTTTAGACTTACTTATAATTTGAGATTAAATAAGTAAGGGCGGGACTGGGGTGAGAAATTGAGGAAAACGCGCTGACTTTCGCTGATAAAATAACTCGATAAGAGTTCCAAATCTGGACCAGTTAAAAATAGAATAGTCACAGAATACTAAATCCTTTTTTATGTCACGTCAGTTTGCCTGCCTCACCTGCGTGGCTTGTCTCTGCTCTCCAAACTGCGCGTGGCTCTCTTTGTCTCTGTCTCTCTGCAGCGCTGCGCTGGACCAGTGGCGGAGCTAGACTTTTATTGCTGGGGGGGCCGAGAGGGGGCCAAGGCTATAAGGGGTCCACTTACTACGGCACAGTGGGAAAAATGGATTTATCCCAATTTTTTGGGGATTTGTAGACGCTATGAAATTTTGAAACAACATATTTTTCCCTTAAAATGATACAGGCTCTCAGTTTAAACTTTTGATCTGTGATCTAAATATTTTTAAGTTTAGAAACCAAGTGGTTTTCTAAACAGCTTTAGTGTTTGACTTTGTCCACACTCATAAAACACACAATGAAGTACCCAAAAAAAATATATACCGGTAAACTTAAATGGTACATATCGCCCCTTGCTGCTTTGAGCATGTAACAGTCACAAGACCATATTGAAATAAGAAATATAAAATATGATAAAAATACATTTCTGTGTTTATTTCATTTCTATTCAAGACACTATGATAAGAATGACTATATATTTAATATAGGCGGATACAGAGTACAGTATCTCTGTTTACAATTCTGGTTGGTGGTGTGCCTCGTGATTTTTTCAATGAAAACACTGTGCCTTGGCTCCAAAAAGGTTGAAAAACACTGGTCTAATGAAAATAAACAGTTTAAGTTAATTAGAATGATTTAAAAAAAATAGCTAAACAAGAGCATGGTTTTGCTAAATTAGGCTGAAAAGTTGGATTAAAAATGTAGAATTAGCTGAAAAAGCTGAAACAGGCTATATACAGAAATTATTAAGTAAAATACCTTGATATCACAATATTTTATTTTTGCCTCAATAAAAGCAGTCCCACTTGTTATTTATTTAATTGTTCCCATACATATCTTTAAAAAAATGGGAGTTAAAAATGCATATTTCTTGGTGCATTTGTGTGTACAACTGGACCAGTGCTCTGTTTTTATTTTTTATTTATTTTATAGACGTTATAATAAGATATAACACCACTGCGGACTGTTGCTCGCTGTTCTCAAAGCCTCTCAGCTTCTGTCCAGAGAGGAGCAAGAGCCACGCGGCTTCTCTCGTCTTCTCCCTGGCTCCCCGTTCTGCTGTTACCTTTGAAGTTCTTTCCGTTGACTCAGGGCTTGGTTCTGTCCAGCCTTGTTACGGGGAGCACGCGCGCTCAGAGCTCCGTTGCGCGGCTACCTTTCTGAACTCCCGACCCACGGGGAGAGAAAAAAGAGAGGGGCAGATCTTCCCGGAGCTTTTGCTAAAAATCTGCTATGAATCATGAAATAACACATTTAGCGTTATTTCTCTACAATATAAATAAACGCTCCTGTATTATTTTTAAATAAACAAATAAATAATGGCGATGCAATTTGAAAACATGGTGAGTCATGGACTTTAAAGAATTCAAAAACAGAAGGAGGAAAATAATGACTACTGTATTTTTTTAGCCTGTATGACATATTTATGGATTGTTTTTTCTTCTTAAACTTTTCACAAGCTATCTGAAGATTAAATATGAAACAAACATTGAGGCGCTGAAGTTAGAACAGTTTTATTTAGATACAGCAGTTAATAGAGTAATAAACGAATTCTCCACCTCCTCAGGAGTTGGTGCTGGGTTCCTGAAACACAAAATAAACATTACATTAAAACGGTTTACACTTCTCCATTTTAACAGGATTAGATCATTTTCTACAGCGTGAATGTGGGTGAAATGAAAAAATAGAACTTCAGCTCAGCTCTGAACGAGGGTCTGGTTTTAACCAGGCTAGAAGGCCTCAGGATTGTACAGTTTTTTGAATAAACAAATAAAATATTTGCGGACAGTTCGAGACAAATTAATTAGGGCCGAATGAACCGTCACAGTTGGAAGGATTGATCAAAAAGGATTATGACATTCTATCTCAATAATTTTAGGTTATAACACTTAGACAAACGGGAAAGTTGGAAAATTGCAGTGAACCTCCCGTTAGCATAGCATATGCCTAACAGCGGACATTTTATAACTTTGTAACGGTAGACAGCTCACATCGGATTCGCTAACAAAGCGTACAGTGGCGCGTCGTGTAGATAAAAAATATCGACTTTAAATAATCCAAAGTTAGTTTTTGTAGACGAACTTAGCAGCTAACAGCAAAGCTAACGAGCTATCAGGTCCGACGTGGTTTACGAGACGTAGTCTTATAATTTGTGTATAGGACGTGAGGATGTAGAACCGAACGCATCATACTTGTATTTCCCAATATAAGAAGCAGAGAAAGTGGATTACCAATTTGGAAGACGTACTTTTGTGAATAGCTCCAGTGAATGTCCACGTCTTGTGAGCGTTCAGCAGGGTTGCCAGATCTCTAGACCGAAAGAAGCAATTAGCTCCTTCAAAACAAGCACAAATAAGCGACTGTTGCGGTTCAAAAGTTGAAGGGAAGCTCTGAAACGAATGTGCAAGTTTTAGGCAGGTTTATTGTACATTATAAGAATAAACCTTACAGCGACCAACAGACCTCTCACCAAGCACAAGTCCAACACACACACATCTTCGAAGGCGGACCACGGTTTTATACCTCTAGATGACGTCATCGCCTCGTGGGACCAATCCTGGAACCGAACCGCCTTGGAACCGCCCTAGAACTTTTCTACTCTGTGAGTGATCCGCCTCTCAGCCAACAAGCTACCAGCTCTGTATGTCAATCATCCAGTGTTGTGTCTGTTGTATTATGCAGGCGTGTAACTGAAAAACTCTTCCCTATTGGAAATAAAACCCGTAAATAAAGGTTCCATCTTGAATATATTTTCACATTATATGGTGGAATTAAGTGAACATAAATCATAACGCATAATATGTGTGCTTCAGGTGTAATACTGATATACATATATTTCAATTCCCCTTTTGACATGACAAACATCATGTCAACAAAAACCCTATATGTACTATGTGCGTATGCAATTAAAAACTGGATACACAATGGAAATCGCTAACATTCCCACCCACAACAATATTACATCTAAGTTACCCACCCAGAATATAAATCCCTTATATAAAAATAAGCATCAAAACTAATTGGTAACAAAACTACGTAAGAAAATATATGGTAACCGTCAGAGCTTATATGCTGGAAACGTAAAACAAAACTAACAATCTAAAAAATAAATGTAACAAAAAGCAAAGAAATCAACCAAAAACAAAGAATAAAATAAAACATCAAATAAATGTAATAAGAAATAAACAAAACAAACAAAACAACAAATAAATGTAATAAGAAATAAACAAAACAAACAAAACAACAAATAAATGTAATAAGAAATAAACAAAACAAACGAAAATAAATGTAAAAATGAAACCATAAAACAAATAAAAAATAAACAATAAAATGAAGCGGACTGTCCCTCCTATCAAACATCACGCCTCAACAGGGTATATGCAAGAATAATGAAGTTAAATTCAATACCTTTAAAAAGGCGTTCAATAAAAAACAACTGGACTTTAATTTGACCTTATAAATTCAATACTTTCTCAAAAACCCTTAAATTTCCCCAAATTTGATTTATCAACTCTTAACAACTTCAAAACATTGCATATACTCTGCTCCAGTGTGTGCATTTCTGGTATGTGTTAACCTTAGCAAATAATCTAAACTATGCTTTAGCCAAGTCAGGCCATCTCATCTTCATCATCATAGACACCTGTGAGGAGAAAAACCCTACACTACTCTGTTGACTAGTCTGATATCTGAGAAAAAGCTCAACTGCTCTTATTCAGAGATGTCTGCGATAAGGGCTAAGACCACATTCAGAAAATTAACACTAAACCTATGATTAAACTGATCAGAACAGAAAACACAAAAATCCTTCCATAACCTGTTAAACTCAATTATCTTATTCACATCCATATACTGTATATATATATTATCTTCTGTACCAAAATGTTTATCACAAACAACTTCCTATCAGTAGAATCCACTGCTAGGCTGCTCTGATACCCCTTAACTAAGGTGCAGCTAATTATATTCTCTAAGAATCAAAATTGATAAAACTAAATTATATATATGGAAAAGTAGTGAAAACCCTATAATTTTTACAAAAATCTATGAACGCACAACTATTGAACTGCACATTCACAAGGCACAAACATATATATTCTCATTAATCTGTCTGAGACATTCACATTCTGTCTGACTCATTCATCTCAACAACCTTCAATCCTCACATTCATTCTTCACAGGCGTAAGAATAATCATATGTAACTTCAACATACGGTGTAAACAACAATTGAGAGGTTTCAACAAATATTGAGAAATCCTTGGCATTTAATATTAGTTGGTTAGTTAATGTGATTAGTTCTGCTCTGCTGCATGTTCCACACCTTTACCTGTAGGATAAAAAATGGTGCAGGGAAATAGATCTTCCCTTCATTGTTCACACTGCAACATTAAACATTCATTCAACATTAATTAATCCGCTGAAAAAGGGGAGGAATGTAAACCCAGTTATGGTAAGGTTCCTCTGCTTGTCCATCACAGCTGTGGAAACATTGTAAAGTGCATTTCCCCTTTTCAAATATAAATTATTCACAATTTTATCTTACACGTTCTGTCACAGGGCTGACAGATCATCAGCAGTCCAGATTTGACCTGTAATGAAAAATAAGAAAAAGTCAGCACTAAATCTATATAAATTACCCCAAACATTCAGAATCTTGTTGAGCAACTACTATCCAACAACCTGCTTTTAGGCACTTATTAAAATGATCTTTTATAACTTTATCAAATGTATAACTGTTTTCAGCTCTCATCACTGTATGAAAAGTTAAAACGTTGATCTAATTAGTTATTTGAAATAAATAAAAACTCAAAACATTCGAACCCAACTACCTAGCATCAGACGTAATACTTCAACCATAAGACACATCCCCCACTAGACACATGTCACACCACCACGACATCCTATGTCAACACCTCCTTCAACACAACCTCTACTCCATCTTCTCCACTATCCACACCAAAGTAAGAGAGCTTGAATCCTGCTCCAACACCGTGAGCCTTGCTGCCCTTCCACTCGGTCTCCAGGACAAAGAAAACATTTACCTTCCTTCTCTGCATCATGCCAGCAAACTCTCCACCTTCCCCTCTTCTGAGCAAGAAGTTAGGGTCCTCATCACAAGATCTGTTGACATTGTCGTGAACAACTTCAGGGGAGCCTGTCTTAGCTGTCGTTGCAACCCACAGAGTGAGCCCTGTAAACAATATTCCAAAAGTGGTTACCTCACCGCTAGGAAATTCATTCTTCCTGTAACAATTATGTACAACAAACAACGTCCCCTTTTTATGTAATGTTATTTTAAGTCTGTTTTGAGTTTTTCCTCAAGTTGTATCAGGCCCTGGAACTGGTCGAGATGCAGTGTCACTCTGTACAGATGTAACTCCCAGCTCCTCAGACACACCCAGTCCTTAAGATGCGCCCAGCCCCTCAGACGCGCTCAGCTCAGCCAAGTCGTCTCGTACCTGCTGTACAATACATTGAGAAGGGTCAGAATTTGATCTTATTGTGCACTTTCATACATCAAAACGTGTAGTCTCTCAGTCAGCTTCCCTCTTTGAAACAAGACGGCATTCACAAATCCGTCTTTTTCATCCACTACCAAGTGAAATGGCCAGGAGTAATCTGGACACTGCAGAGAGCACGCATCAAACAAAGCTAGTTCAATCTCCACAAATGCCCTGTCAGCTTCCTCCGTCCACTGCAGTGGGGACACAAAATTTTTATATCCCACAGCCGAAATGAGGCTTCTCAAAGGAGTCATCTTACGGCTGAAACCAGGAATAAAGTTCTTACTGTAATTGATCAGCCCCAAAAATTTTAACATCATCCTAACATTTGCTGGTTTAGAATGATTTAAAATGGAGCTTTTCTGAGATGGCGTCAGTTGCAGGCCAGAGCCAGAGATGAGCCTACCCAAAAACTGAACTTTTGAACGACCCACCTGTAATTTGTGTTTTGACACTTTAAAACCACACTGGGCTAGATGTCGAAGCACAGCTTCAGATGCGTGCATAATAGCTTCTGAAGTCGGAGCTGCTATCAGAATATCATCGACGTATTGGATTAAAACCACTCCCGGTGGCAAAGGCAAATCAGTAAGGACTTGCTTTAATACATTATTGAACAAAGAGGGCGAATCCACGAAATCCTGAGGTAATCTACTGTACGTGAATTGTTTCCCCTTAAAGGTAAATGCAAACAGATCCCTTGATCCAGCGTCCAGAGGCACACAAAAGAACGCGTTCGCCAGGTCAATACAAGTAAAAAACTTGTGTTCTGGCTGAATAGCATTCATCATAACATAAGGATTTGGAGTACCATAATTAGATGGAACAACAACCTTATTTATAGGCCTCAAATCATGAACTAAACGGTAATGAGATTTATCAGCTTTTGGTACCGGGTGTAGAGGTGTGTTCCAGCTCGAAACAGTAGGCTGCAACACACCAGCTTCCAGCAAACCCTTAATAGTTTGCTCTATACCGTCAATCTGCTCCTGTCGGAGTCGATAATAATAATAATAATAATGAATTCAATTTATAACGCACTTTTCATTAATGAAAATCTCAAAGTGCTACAAGGAGCAACAGAATTAAACGACAATAAAACAAATAATAAAACAATTAAAATCAATAACAATATCAGCTAAGATCAAAAGTAGAATCATGAGGAGGTAGATATTGACACGATATTGATGTTTATAGATTGGAATCGTGCCTGGCTTCAGGACGATCGATACAGGGTTGACACTCAGCAGGCCCACATCTGTAGAACTCCTGGCCCAAAGTGTATCAGGCAAACTGGCTAACAGTTTGTCCGTATCAACATGGTCTGTGTTTTCTCCGCCATGTGATCTAGGCAGAGAATGTTTCTCAGGTAACAATAATGTGAATGATCTGTGTGTGATCCTGTAAGTATCAGTTTCTGGAGAATAGTGTAAGTGTGGATTTTGTGTAGGCACCCATTCCCTTACAGCCAGACAGCGTCTCATCACAGGACCTAAATTCTTCGCATCGGCACCAGATACAACCATCAATGACACATGTGGAGCTGATACATCGCCAAGCATATACAGTTGCAGTAACGTTGCAGGCAACTTCACACCTGCCACCACTCCCTCCGGGGCCACATAAATGTCCATGATTTAAGCCACTGGAAATTCACCAGTCTCTTGACAATGTTCAAGCAGTCCTGTCCAGAGCACATCGTAGTCCCCATCACCACAAAGGTCATAGTTCAGCGTGCAATGTGCCACATCAGGAGGCGTGTCATAAGATCTTATGACATTAATCCAGGCGTTCCAGCTCTGCAGTGTGTCGTACAAGAGCGTAGTTGTAAAGTCAGGAACTGCTCCCCACCAAACTTCAGCTTGAAATTCGGCTGGACCAGACTCAGCAGAAGTCCCTTCAACCTGGAGCATCTGATGAATGGAGCTTTTCACTGTAGCACAGTACTGAACAGTTCCATCAGGAAAACTCAGCTGGACGTTGTCAGGACTCATCATCAAAGTCACGTTCTGATCACACAGAATGTCTCGTCCAATCAAGTTCACTGGACATGTGTCAGAAATCAGGAAGGAGTGTTCAAAGCGCAGATTATTCCACACGCATGGTACGTAACAAGATAGCGGCCACTCCTCTGGCTTGCCCGAGAATCCAACAACAGGTACGGTATTCTTTGATCGTGGGAGTGACGTGTTAACTGACGAATACCTGGCGCCTGTATCAACCATACACATGTGATTTCGGCCGTTAATGCTTAACGATACCAAAGGTTCTAAATACAAGACGCCACCTACTGCCGGACCAGGGCACCCCTATTGGATAGGATATTGGCCTGGGGCCTGATTATTGGCTCCCGGCATAGGGCCATGTGGAGTATTATCTGGTGGTGGTGGATATACGTCATGTGGATAACGAGCTGGCGTCACCTCCTGTCTCGATAAATCCTGTTTGGTCGGACATTGAAAATGCCAATGTCCCACCCCGTCACACCGGTGGCACCTGTCCGTGGGTCGAGGGTTGCCCCTCAGACGTTTGTTCCGACCCCTGCGCCAGGATGTGGATGGGCCCAGAGGTCTCTGTTGATATGAATTATCAGATGATGTAGGAGGACCCTGAACCTGGGGCATCTGGATTGCATTCACCTTTGTGAAATTAAGTTTGTCACGTATGTCTTTTAATTGGGCCTTAGCTAATTGAGTTTCAAGGGATTTTAATTCCCTGTCATCAGACTCCCTCTTATCAAAAGATTGATCAATAAAATGAACAATGTGGGCTGCCCATAAATCATAATCCATCTTTGTTAGGCCAACAACAGACGCCAAACTCTTCTTAACATCATCAGACAGAGAGCTCTCTACAGCTCCTCTGAACAACAGTTGAGTCGTAGGATCAATCGTTGGATCATTTCCAGTTCTATTTTCCCACAAGAGTTTTACTCTAGATAAGTAGGTCGTGCCCCGTTCTGTAACAGCCGGAGGAATCTCACACAAGTCTGAAGATTTCATAGACGTCGGATATTTCTCTCGTATAATTGGCCATAAAATTTGAACGTGGTCGTGCAGTGTGTCACTGTCTGGGTCCAATTTAGTCCCAGCAGCCTGTTCTATTTCAGTCAAACTACCAAACGACGTGCATGCTGTGAAAACCCTCCTCCAATCACCCAGACATGGCACAATTCCGGCGCATGCCTCCAGAAAAGCGCGGATCCAAGCCGAACCTCCTTTCTGGATATCAGGCAAACGCTGACGGATCAACTCAGTATCCTGCAAACTAAAAGGCGTGTAAGTCTGTTTGCGGACTCCCTCAGCTGT